>CACRXK020003688.1:0-35023 GCA_902702795.2 Paramuricea clavata | reverse complement strand
TTTCTCCACAATTCCTCTGTCAGATATGCTACGTCCATACAGGTTGCTTACAAATGTAACCCAAACATTAGGAGATATGCCTACCAATCCCTTATAAGTATTGTGTGCTTTGTACTCAGAATAAAATTCACTTTGCTTCTGAAGATCTTGGGGTTTTTCACACTTAACCTCTGTGCAGTCTATGATGCACCTTACATTTTCAAATCGCCCTCTAAAGGCTTCAGGTAGGTGTAACTTAATTACTTCCCTTGAAGTCCATACTGGCAAGCTCCCAAGCATTATATACATGTAGTTACTCCAAGTTATAATTATGTCTGATACTGTTGGCACAGAGATATTAAACCTGAAAGCCAAGTCACGCTCTAACAGACCCACTCTGAGTCGAGTTAGGAAAAGCCAAAACTCATCTATAGGCTGAAGACTGCGTTGGGCACCTACACTACTACCAGGAAACTTTTTTTCAGTTAAATTAAGGTATGGAAATGCATTGTTAAAATTAACATCAGTGGAATTCTTAAGATAACTGTAGTATGTTAATCTAGAACTATTAGGTTCTATGTATTTCCAGAATTCTATCAGCGTTTGATAGTCAGGAAATCCTGTGTAAAAGTTTATGTCCTCATTACTACCTGAGAATCTTTCCAGACCAAACGTAAAAATATATTCTTTCTCCTTGGCTCTAGTAAGTTCTGCTTTCAGCTGCTCTGCTTCTTCTTTCTTTTCATTGATAAATTCTTCGAGTGTTCGAGGGCCAAAAACAACCATATTTCTGCCAGATGAATAAGATGATATTGATGAACCTGCAAGTTGCTGCTCGTCAGGTCCATGCTCGGTTTGTTGTTCAGATTTAGATTTGGCAATCATTTCGTTTCGCAATTTTAAACGTTCTCCTCTGGGGTCACTAGTTACTGGTGCCCATTTAAACACTGAAGGGATTGCTCCTCTCTTTAAATCTCGCCTATGCCCCGTTAAACTCTGTTTGAAATCCGATGGCAAAAAATGCGCAGAACAACAAAACTTATTCGCAATGTTTTTGAAAGTAGCGTCTCCTCTTCGCATTTTGACTTCCCACTTCTTTTTTAAGTAATCATCCTTTGGAAACTCATGAAAAGACAAATCAGGACGATTGTCACTTCGAAAATTACAATTGGCAGCTGCACAACATTTATGTCCCATTTTTTTCTTCTTCGCTGCAATTTTTCCCCCAGCTGCGGCTGCTAGTTCATCCGCCATCTTGGATATGGTCAAGCGTCAAGGGCTATTAAGCCTCGTTTCCATGCAGCATTGCTTTTTTGCTGAATCGGTGTATTTATAAAAACTGTATGTTTTGAATCAAATATGATTCACCTTCACCAGTGTTTCACAAGATATGTCGTTATATTTGCAAGACATGTCATTTTATATCATCGTTTTAAATATTGTCGCGGCAAATTCAAATTTTAAGCCGAAACATCAAGCAGCTGCACGTGCATTTTCAAAATTCACGAATGAAGATTGAAGTAGAAAATATTTCCCTTCAAAATTGCTCTATTATACACAAAACATAACAAGATTCTTAGCTGGATATTACTCAGTCATCCCTGATGTTTCATCTTCGCTTATTAAGGCTTCATCGGCTCGTAATATCGAGCGAAATATTACTTCGAAATTGTCGCCGTAAATTCAAATTTTAAGCCGAAACATCAGAGGTCATCAAACACGTGCATTCTCAAAATTCACGAATGAAAAAAGCAAATATTTCCTTTCAAAATTGCTCTATTATTCATAAAACATAACAAGATTCTTACCTGGACATTACTCAATCATTCCTGATGTTTTATCTTCGATTATTCACGGTTAATAAAGCTTCATCGGCTCGAAATATCGAGCGAAATATTGTAACTTCGAAATCACGAACTGATTATAAAAAATATGGCGGGGTGTAAATTCAGTGCTTCCACTTCCACTTTCAAAAAAATAATTTTCTTCCCAACTGTCCCAACTGCTCAAAATTTCCTTATTTTTGACAAAAACTCCTTTGATGAAGATGAATTTTACCTAGTTTAAAACTGATATTACAATAATTCATCTTGAATGAGGGTGTATTTCTCGGGCGAGAAACACCATGAACGTTGCAATTATAAATTATAAATTAATTATAAAAAACTGCAACAGGAGGCTTGAGGTCATGCCTCAGAAATTTTTCAGATTTTCCATTCCCCAGGAGTAGTTTGGATTTTCGACATTTCCTGACGCGAATTTGCTTGGGAATTGCTATACTCTTAGAATTTATTAGAAATAACGTAATATCCTTATTTGCTTGCTGAAAACAAAATTCCTTGCCGTTTCCTAGTAAATTTTATTTCTTTTTGCAAAGAAATTTCCTTGCAAGTGGAAGCACTGCATGGGATGACCAGTGGGGATGACGCTGTACGCACTAGTTGAAGCCTCCTCCTTTTCTCACCCTCCGCCCCTCACCCCCTTCCATTATTAATGATTGGTCCCTTATCTGTGTAAATGTAAAATACGGTTCTATTTTATTTCATTTTGCTAAGTAGGAAAATTCAGTATGTTTAATTTAAATAGACTATTTTATACATATCTGCAAATTGTAATCCTGAATTCCTGTAAATGTAAAATAGGATTAAAATAGTGTATTTTATTCTATTTTGCAAATTAGGGAATGTAAATAGGTTTAACTAATAGTATATTTTATCCCTATTTGAAAAATGTGGCATTTTTAAAATGTGAAATAGGTTTAAAATAGTCTATTTTATTCTGTATATTTTATATCTATTTTAATTTATGTAATTTTCTGCACGTGCAAAATATGTTTAAAATAGTCTATTTTATTGTTATTTTACTAACTATGAAGGAAAGATAGGATTAAAATAGTATATTTTATTCCTGTTTGAAATTTGTGCTTTTAACTTGCAATGTAAAATAGGATTTAAACAGCCTATTTTATTTTATGAGTTTAAAAATAGTATATTTTATATCTATTTTAATTTCTAACTGCTTTTTAGTGAAGTAAAATAGAATTTAAATAGGCTATTTTAAACCTATTTTTTCCCTGAAGCTCGGGAATATAGTATTAAAATATGCAGCAGGTAACTATCCCTGGATCGACTTCGGGGGTTTTGCCGGTGCTCTCCGGTGTACCTCAGGGGTCGATTTTGGGACCCCTCTTGTTCCTCATGTTTATCAATGATCTCCCTGACAGCGTTATGGAGAATTCGGATGCAAAGATGGTATTGTTTGCCGATGACTCTAAGATTTATAAAACTATCAGGACTACATCGGATTGTATGGACTTGCAAACTAGCATTGACCGAACATCCATATGGAGCTGTGAAAATAAAATGCTTTTAAACAGTAAGAAATGTACTATAGTAAGTGTGAATCGTAAAACTCAGCCTACTACATTTTCTTATTCTCTTGGGGGATTACCTTTGGGAAAAACAAACTGTGAAAAAGACCTTGGGGTGTTAATAAAAAGCGATCTGAAGTGGGACGCGCATGTTTTGTCAATTTCAAAGAGGGCTAACAACGCTTTGGGGTACATTAGAAGAGGGACAACAGGATTCAATCACGTTGATACAAGGAAAGTACTCTACATGGCGTTAGTAAGAAATCATTTAGTTCATGCATCGCAAGTTTGGGCTCCACAGTCAGTACATCTAATCAAGCAATTGGAATCTTTGCAGAGAAGAGCAACAAAGTATATTCTATGCCTACCATATGATACTACTATTACATACAAAGACCGGCTCTTAAAATTAGATCTTTTACCGATGTCGTATTGGCATGAATATTTGGATGTGTTGTATTTGTATAAGCTGGCATCTGGCATGCTTTCTTTAAAGTTGCATGACTTCTTAAAAGTTAAACAACCATTACGTGTAACGAGAAGAAGTAATCCTTCATCAGGTTTAATGTTTGATATCCCAAAAGTACGTACAGTAACATATCAATCTAGTTATTTTATTCGAACTGCTAGAATTTGGAATGAACTGCCATCATCCATACGATTATTAGAAACTTTATGTCAGTTTAAAAATAGTCTATTGAAATACTACAAAGATTGTCTAAAAACTATTTATGACACTGACAATCCAAGAACTTGGAAAACTATATGTCCAAAATGTCATAACTGTTCTGTTTTAGTAAAGCAATCACAGTGTTGCTGATTTTCTTTTATTTATATTTTATAATGGGCCACTGTTATTGGGGTTTTTAACCCTGTTGTTGGTTCCTGACACTTTAAAGTATTTATGTGTGGTATTTGTACGTTTGTAATTTAATTTTTCTTTTTGTCATATCGAAATAAAAAAAAAGGGATTTTATTTCTATTATCTATAAAAATAGGAATGAAATAAAATAAAACATTAATTAAATATGGCTCTTTCTTTTGGTGAAATATTATGATAGAATTAAAATAGGGTTGCTTCTGAATAAAATAGCATAAAAATAGGGGTGATAGTAATAAAATAGTTTTAAAATAGCAATATAATATAGTTATTTTCGCAAGGGATATGACAGCGCAACCGCATGGCGCACTATCAGCGGTGTACGGAGACAGAGTCGAAGTGATAATATAACTGTGATGGACTGTATATATATATATAAGAAATCGAGTTTTGAAATCGATTAAATTTATATATAGTCGATACATGATTTTGCCATCAACTTATTTGAATGACGAATTATTATTGAATTAAGAAGACTCGTAATAGTGAAACGTATTTCATTTCTTAGTATTCATAATGTACACTATATAGATTATTACGAGCACACATTCGACCGGGAAATGCCTAAATAAACCCTACTATATTCTATACGCGAATACGCGATTTTGTTATTGGATGTATGAGGTTCATGCCATTTGTTCCCTTGTTTGCGAGCCTGCCCTGCATGTGGTAAAATGCGGCATGACTGGCGGAAGACTTACTATTTGTTATTTCAGCTGTTTCGACAGTAAGTTTTAATAAGAAATGCGTGCATGAAGACTTGAAGTTCTTTACTGAACTGCGTATATATGAACACATATAGTAAAGAAAACCTTGTAATAGTTTAACTGTATGCAGTATAGGTAAAACTTGAAGTGTAGCTGGATTATTAAACCGGACTAGTTAAGATTCATAAAATGTTGGTGAATAATTTCATCAGCTTTTTCACAAACGATTCATAAGCGCATGGTTCGTATATTATAATTATACGATTTCATTGACAGACCCATTCTCATAGAGTAAAGATTATGATATGAACTATGTTATAATATGGTTTCCAATAGTTAAGAAATCTAAATCAGTTCATGAACATTTCATGCATATTGATCGTGAACTGCGCCATGAAGTGTGCATGAATCACTTCATGAAAATTCATGAGGAATTCATGAAACGCTAACCATGAATTATTCATGAATTATTCGTGTAAGATTTATCAAATGTTCATGATTACAAGATCATGAAGTATTCATGGACAGCAATTTTCATGAACTGTGCCATTTAATGTTCATGAGAAAATTCATGAACATTAGTTCATGAACTGTTCATGAACAAGAAAGTTCATGAACTTATTATTCATGAACTGTTAATTTCATGAACTGTGCCATTTAACGTTCATGCACATTCATGAAGAGTTCATGTACTTTTGATGGAAGTTCATGAACAAAATTCATGAATTTTTCATGAATAATTCATCAAATTTTCGCCGGGGTTACTCCTCAAGCAATGCCGGGTTCAGAGTCCTCACCTGTTCGCCTAGCATGCCACAAAAACAACCTGAGTGCCCGGGCTGAATCTATCATTGCTAAAAAGATTATGATTATAATCAACAATATACAATTTTAATGCCAAATTGTGTGCCAACATAAAAAATGGACTCTGCACAGGTTGTGCACTGAGTACCTTTTCATTTCATACTGAGTGAACATTATCGTGAGGATAGCAAAAAAAACAAATTCACAACTAATGTGTCCTCTTTTACTACTTTCCTAATTGTCTTGTTTCATGAACTAAATAAGCTAACACACTTAGTAGCTCATGCTTACCTTTTAACCGGCACAAGCAAGGGCCGGCCCATTTTTCTTTATATAGTGATGTCAGGTGTGCAAGTTATTCAATAGGGTATTTATAACCTTGTATACATGAGGGCCTAGCTTATATCTGGGCAGGATGTTACAAGGTCATCGGAAGTAAATCAATATTGGGGGGACTCAAGAATATATCTGAACAAATTTTAATTGATTTTGCACTTTTCTAGTTATTTTGTGTGTTTTGCTTACACAAATGGAAATTATAGGGGGGGTCAAGCCCCCCGTTTCCGACGGCCTAGCTTGTGTTACAATTGTGACATTGCCAGCTGCCATTAATTAATAGTTTGCAAAATTGTGAAAATCAATGCTGTAGCTAGATTGCAAGTGGTAATGCACTTTCTCCATTGGCATTATAGACATAACACACACAAAATTCCAAAAGACCAATTAACTTGGTAATCCCGAGTATTCCATACTCATTGAGAAATCAGTCAGATGCAATTGTACCCACCCTCTGGTCGACCCTTGCCACTAGACGTTTCTGTACCTTTGCCCTGCATATCATGGTTTATGAACTCAACATTTTATGATTGAATTAGCTTTTCTACAACGATATTTTATGCTCAAGTAAATAGACAGTAGTACAGCAAGCTGACTGGAATATGGTCAGAGGTTCACTCCTCAGTGGCACAACTCTTGAGGGCTGTGCCCGGCAAGAGCCAGGGGCCCAGGGGGTGTGCCTTGTCATGGAAGGTCCCTGGGCTAACCTTTATGCAGTGTTTGGAAATTTTAATTTAAATAATTAATTTAATTAATAAATTAAATTAATAATTAATTAATTAATTAATAATAATAATTATAAACAAATTAATAGTATATAATAATTAATAATTATTAATAAATATTTAATTATTTATTTAATTAATTAATATTTTTAAAAAATTTTTTAGCTTAAAAGCTGACTCCCTGCCCACACTCTGAACAGTACGGCAAGCGGGCCCTTGACGGGGTGCACTGATCATGAGACTTCATCCTATCCATAATTAAGGCTCTGGGAAATGAGTACCCCATATGCCCCTAGTATCTAATAGAGTGTGAATTTCAAGTTGTGAAATAAATGGAAAGTCCTATTTTTGCAGGGTATATCCTTGACCCAAAAATAGATTGATGATGTGATCAGTTTTAACTTCTTAAAAACAATATCTATATAAATACTCTAAATCACTGAACTTTACCCAGAAATAGTTAAATACTTTGCATTCCATGGTCCATGGAATACAAGGCTCATTTGTAGCTTGCTGTTTGCAATGAGTAAAATTAATATTGTATTATGTAATGTAATCTTCAAAAATTATGAAGGGCCTCAGAACTCCTCTCCCAACTAAAGAAACACATTAAAAGGGATGGCTTAGGGACAGACCATTAGAAAAGTGATGGGGGTGGGGGGGTGTAGGACATAATATTCCAACCTGTACAATTATTTTTTCAAAATTTTTTTTGAAAAAACTAACTAACATCAATTAAGTTAATTAGGTTCAAAAGAAATTTTCCCTGACAAATTCTTGTTAAAACACGCTTAAAACCCTTTTTTTGCACCAATATCTGCAAGATTTAGGTTTAGGAAATTTTTTCTCACACCATTACTTATATAAAAAGCGTTCCAAATTATTTTTTTTATTTTTCAAATTTGGGGGCCACCCTTACACTGGGGGCTCGGGGCAAATTGCCTCCTCTGCCCTTCCTCCTGATAGTAAACTTATAACAACAACTCAACTTATAATTTTCTCTATTGAAAAGTCTCTGCACGAATTTTTTTTTCAAACTTTTGGTGCACAAGTTTTTTTTTCTGTTCAATTTTTATTTTTGCTTCCCTCCCCCCCCCCCATCACTTTTCTAATGGTCCACCCCTTAGTCCATTACACCCTACTGTTAATGACAAACATGAGATTGATCATAAAGTTTGCCTCCACTATGTGTTCTTTTATGTCTTGTTGAAGTACTTGAATATCTGAATTCTTTACAGATATGATATTCATATAAGGTTTTACTCTATTATGTGTGTTTTTGTGACAGTAACTAAATTGTGTGATGTTGAATAATGTTTGTTATTATTCAGTTTTCGTAAACTAGTGTTCTGATTGGTCGATTTGTACCACGTGACTTACTTTTACATAACAACAATGCACGGCCGTGCATTATAGCCGTGCATGAACTTTTTATCGCACTGCAAGATGGCTGCTGAGTGTGAAAAGTTTTTGGAATTGTCCTCTGAGGAAATAGAAGCGATAATTTCGGAGGCAACGCCAACAAACACAAAAAGAGCAACGGTATGGGGTGTTTCGCTATTTAAAGGTGAGTTGTTGTTGTTGTTTGTGTAGTTTACACGGTTAAAGGTGACCAAAAGAGAACCGAAATCGAAATCGATTTAACCCTTGGCTTTCATGCAAGTTACAAAATTTTTATGGATTTAACAGATTGGTTGTCAAAAAAATTCCCAGAAGAAACATTGGAAAGTTTATCCTCTGACATCCTCTGCGAAAGGCTTATAAAGTTTTATCAAGAGCTGAAAAAAACACCGACACAGCATTACAGTCCTTCGGCGCATTTGTCCATTCGTGCTGCACTAGATAGACATCTTTCTGCATTGCCAGAGTTTAACAGCATTTCAATCATCCGAGACCACAAGTTCAAAGCTGCAAACAAGTCACTCAATGCGAAGCTAAAACTGATAAAAGCGCAGGGACAGGGTAAAGTTCGTCATCACCCGTCTATTTCGGCCGAAGATATCAAAAAGTGCTACGAAACCAAAGTGTTTGGAGATGAATCGCCATTAAGTTTACTTTGAGTGAACTGGTTCAATATAAGCTTGCACTTTTGCCGCCGTGGTCGAGAAAACCAAAGGTCCCTTACAAAAGAAAGTTTCGAGATTAAAACGGATGCAACTGGAAATGAGTATGTGGCAATGGCAGTAAGCGAAAGCACGAAAAATCATCAAGGCGGGCTTGGAGATAAAGCTATTGACGAAGGAGACCCGAAAATGTTCAGCAATGGGAAATCAACATGTCCCGTGAGATATTTTAAAAAGCTTCTCGCTGTCTTGAATCCAAAACAAAATGCTTTATTCCAAAAGCCGAAAAGAAATTTCATGTCTGGTGATCAAATATGGTTCGAAAACTGTCCAATTGGTGTGAACAAAATAGGATCAATGATGAAAGAAATTTCAAAAGATGCGAATTTAAGCCATGTTTACAGCAACCATTGCGTGAGGTCAACAACCGTCACAGTTTTGGATGCCGCTGGGATTCCCATCCACAGAATCATGCAAACGTCAGGCCACAGGAATGAATCAAGTGTCAAGTTCTACTGTGATCGGCAAACTTTGGATAAGGAAAAGGAATCGTCAAATATCCTCGCGAGATTTGGGAACGAATTGTCAGCACAAGCACGGCAGGAGCTCGAACAAGAAGGCAACACACAGTCACAGCAAGCCCAAAGTCAAGTGCAAAACGACATTGTGGCCAATGTTAACCATTCTCCTACTTTAAATTTGCTACGAAGTGCTGAATTTAATAACTGCAATATTACATTGAATATCGTTAAAAACAGTAAGTGAACAGTTTAGCTGTTTAGTGTTAACATAAATGTTGCGTGTTAATAATGGTTTACTTGAACTTCACTTACATTAAAAATCTTTATTTAATAACTTTTCTCAATTTGAAAATTATACTGACTTTTATTGTAATTATAAATTTTGTAATTATAAAATTTGATTTATGTAAATATGAATTATTTAATTTGGTTTAAATAAAAAAATGTTCTTGAGAAATGACTTATCAACTGTAGCGTTTCTTTTTGCATATTTCTTTTTGCATACATATACAGTATGAAATGTTTGTTCTTTTATGGTTTACTCAAACTGAATATTAAAACGTTTAAAGCACTCTTTGTTCGTGCATTATTGGGATTTACAAGCACTCGTTCCCGAACAAGAAACTCGAAATTTAACACTGCACTCGGCTGCGCCTCGTGCAGTGTTAAATTTCTTGTTTCTTGTTCGTGAACTCGTGCTTGTAAATCCCGATAATGTGCTGTAATCCTTAATTACACATCTTAGCAAGCCTCATATACAGGATGTGCTTGTCTGTATCATGATTTGTTGCAGTGTACGTTGTTTAAACAAATTTGCCCATGTTAATTGGTATGTTTGCCAGAATCATAATATTTTTTCACTGCAACATGGCATGCTCACATTCATAAGGTAATTGTGAGTGTGGTGGTGAAAATGCAAGCAATATTGTTCCACTATTCAGTTATAGCACTTTATTTTTTATAATTTATATCAATTATATGATAAAATATCATACGCCTGGCAGTTTAACTTTTTAAAACTGCTAATACTCAGTCTATTAGAATGCTGTCAATTAATGCACTAGCTGTGACCACATTGGCATGTATTATCCTGCTTAAATAATATCATCTTCATCAAGCCAAGTAATTATTTAACCGCCGCTTGCCAGCTTGAGTAAAATAGTCTAAATTGATTTCATTGTTAAATGAACAACCCAGTCACAACCATCACTCACTCAGTATATCCGTACAGACAAGACTTTAATAGTTAATACATTATAACTTTAACTATGTTTGAGAAAAATTCTGTCATAAAATCTTTTTTGAGATTAATCAGATAAAGAATAAGATACCTGGCATTTCAGAATATAAGTTCTACCAACCAAAAAGAATAAAAAGACCAAAAAACAACAATAGAAAATATAGAATATAAACTCCATTTAAACTCCACTCCTTAGCTTGGCGCCATGTTGAATTTCGCGGCTGCGCCGGTAAAGGCCTGGGGACCAGGTGCTCCACCGTATCTGAAATAGCCTTCACCGCGATTACTGGGCTTACAGTATATTGATTGGGGGACTTATGTTCGGGGGGGGAAGCCTGGGGAGGCTTATATTTGGGGTGAGGTGAGCATTAGTACATGTGGGGTGGGCTTATACAAGGGGGGTTATAGTCAGAGGTTTACGGTATGTCGGTGATGATGAACCTGTTTATTTATATTTCATATTTGCCCCACATACTTTACTTTGATATTTTCACAGGGCATATAGGTAATATATATTATATGGCATTTCAAAATTCTCTATTCTGATTGGTTGACAACGTATTTTCCGTATCTGGACAGGTGTCACGGATGTTGTTTATCTGGCGGGAAATTCCGAAATTTTTGCTTTGCAAACAGAAAAAATTTTTGCTTTTTAATTTCTCAATTGTGTGTCATTAACATATACAGATATAAGTTTCAAACAACCAAATTGTTTTTTATTGAACATGCATGCCTACGATATATTGTTACCCAGTGAAACTGACGATAGCCGATTTAATTCACGTGATTTAAAAGGATATATGCTCACAGACTCAATTCAGCCATATAATAAACCGATTATTGAATTGTTAACATTTCTTGTTTCACTACGGCGATAGAATGTGAATAGCATAATTTAATTGAAAAATAAATCTGTCTTAGGTCTCTAGAATTGAAAAAATTGGAGGTTCCTCATTAAAAGACAATGTCAAGAATGTAATGCTTAGGTAATGTACATTGTATTATATATTTGCCCTAGCTCTTGTTCTACTTACCACAATGGTAAAGGTAAGCAATATTCAAACAAAAATGCAAGCACTGACAAATAACATCAGAAATACAAAGAAGTAAAAATATTCATTACTATTATTTGTGTTTTAGGCTTATAGATAATGCTGTCATGGCTGGCATGAACATGAAATGCCATGGAGGAAAGCTTCCGTTTGGGGAAACAGAAACTTTCAAAATTGTCAAAGGTACTGTAAGCAGATTAGCCTAAATTATACTATTTGTGATATGTTACAACTATCAATCCGAAACACCCCTCTGTGACCAGGGAATAGCACATGCAATCATCTCACACATTTCTTTTATTTGCAGCAAGTGTCTTAAAACACTATGGAAATTCGACCGAGGCAGATGTTCACCAGGCTGTTGTAAAATTGTTAAAATACGCAACCGGATCGAAGAGGTGGCGGAGGACGTACGTAAAGACTTTCTGCGTGTAATTAACTTTTTATTGTTCCAACCTGTTCTTACACAAATTAACTGAATGTGTAATAGTGATAGAAGTTCTATATATGGTTATGAAGCGAACCTGTAGAAATCAAAAACTTTAGAATTGAAATAAATGTATAATTGTATAATTATGCGAGATATTAACTGAGCTACCTGTAAGTACTATATATTATTGCATATGTAATAATATTTAAAGAGTATACCTTTAATTAAAGAGTATTAATATTTAAAGAGTACACCTTTAAAAATTGGAATCTTTAGAAAACATCTTATACACTTGGGAATTTACGATAGCTTATATATATTTGTATGCACATCAGTGAGACAATTAGCAACATTTCTAAAGATTCCAATTTCTAATTGAGGTATGGGTTTTTTTCGGGACACCCTGTATAAAAATTAACAATAAATTATTTAAAATTATATATGATGTGATTTTTTTGATAACGCTTTCAACCAACCGAGGACCTCAACGTCGATTCATAGCATATTCTATCACTTTTTCGATGTTGTTTTTACGTCTTCTTTTAGGCGTTGTTCGACGTCGAAACAACGTTGTTGTTTCGACATCGTTTAATCGACGTTGAAACAACGTCGAAAAAGTGGTCGAAAATGCAAATCGAATCGACGTTGAAAGAGCGACGTCGTCTCGAAGTCATGGTTCCGACGTTGAATCAACGTGGAAACATCAACGTTGTTTCGACGTCGGAAAGTTGACGTTGAAACGACGTCGCTATCTTAACGTCGATTCGATTTGCATTTTCAACCACTTTTTCGACGTTGTTTCGACGTCGTCGGATGACGTGGATTCAACGTTGAATCGACGTCTTTTTGCCCACTGAGGACAACCGATGGCTATATTGGACATATATGGCTAGGTCTAAATTTAGTTTGCACGAAAAGTGTAAACCACACCATATAAGGATAGACATTCCATATTTGGAAAACGAACGTTGCGGGGCAGATATTCAAAATTGTATATCATCAGTGCAGGCTCTCAATTCACCTTGAGAGCCTGTTCGCAGGCTAGAACCGGAACTGATTTGTTAAGCCATATACAGTATAGTCAAATGTTACTTTGTCTGCTGCCAGGCAAGCAGACACTTCAAGACATCAAGGAGAGAGCTTTCAAATGTTAGAATAAAAAGATTGACAAACGTAAACGTCATAATGATTTGCTAATGGTGTATATTTTCCTTGTGTAGTCCAAATTTCTTCCTACTGTGAAAGGAGACACCTCTCTGAAAATAACAGAGTTCCAATTCCGGCCATGCTTTTTTATTAGTTCTGGAACCGCAACTATGAAAAATCGGTGTTCTGATTGGCTACTTGACTAGTAAGTCTGACGCATTATTTACTAGCTGGCTAGTAAATGCTTTTCAAAAAGAATGATTTAGCAAATTTGGTTTCAAAATCTACAAAATATTGAAAAAATCGTCCCCAGAAAACTAAAAAAGCACAAAATGTTGTATTTAACTTGAAAAGTAGGATTCCTTTATTATTTTACTGTGCCAAACATATCCACAGACAATTTAAAACTTATTTAAAACTCGAAAATTCACTTCAAACAGATCACGCCGGGTCAGCTGTCTTCACAAATCGGTCATCTAATATAAACTTTTTCAATATATTTCGGATGGACATGAAACTTGCTAGGTCAATATAACTTTCCATTCCGAACAATCGTATGTTTTTTATTTTTGAGATTTAACGGTTTTTGGCGGGAACATGACGTCACGAAACCTCCAGTTAAAATTTATTTTCAATATCTTAATAGTTTTTAAGCAGAATGTGGAAGATCATGTCATGAAGAGTTCCAATTACTGAAAACAGATTTTAAATATCTTAATCTAATCACGAGATACAGGGAGTTTAGAATCGAATTTTCCACCATTTTGTTACTATTTTTAGATTTTTCACGGTTTTTATGATGAAATAACTTTGGATTAGGTTTGGATATTTAAAATCCGTTTTCAGTTTTGAACTGTTCATGGCATGTTCTTCCAAATTCTGCAACAAAACTATTAAGATATTGAAAGTAAATTTTAACTGGAGGTTTCGTGACGTCATTTTCCCGCCAAAAACCGTTAGATCTCAAAAATAAAAAACATACGATTATTCGGAATATGGAAAGTTATATTGATGTAGCAAGTTTCATGTCCATCCGAAATATATTGAAAAAGTTTATATTAGATGACCGATTTGTGAGAACAGCTGACCCGGCGTGGATAGCAAAAACTATCCCGACTGTTGGGAAAAGCCATGATATTCTTTTTTAAAACAATTTTGTTTTGTATCTAATAATAGAAATCTCTATTTGCACGATACTATTTCTTTTGATATGTCGTGTTTTTATTGTTCTGTATGGTGTCCTGACGCTGTGTTGTATTATTGTGTTTTCGAAACTTGTAAAGTGAAAAGTGTATTAAAACTTTTGTATAACGATATAGTATTATAGTTTTACATTTTATTTTACCAAATTCCTCAGCCATTTCCTGAATAAATTAATGCTAAACAGAAACTTTTTCTAGTCTGGTGAAAAAGTCATTCCATCATCGTGTTTATATTCTAAAGGAGCGGTCATTAATTATTGGGGGGGGGGGAGGGCCGGTAAAATATCTAAAACGAGGGCCCAAAAATGTTGACCCCTGTTCAAATTAGCGCCCAAAAATTTTAGCCCCCCCCACAAAATAATAGCCCAGAAAATTGTGACCCTCCCCTTCCTTAGATAGCTTCCTTCCAATCGATCAAGCATCAAACAGCGATATTATTTCGTCAATAAAATATGGCTATATAGTATAAAGCACTCCTATACATGCATTAAATAGTACATCATTTGAAATGTTTATGTAAATTAGTCTATAGCATTGGCTCGTCCCTTCCATGTCCGGCAAACTCTACCAGATCCTGTGGTCTGCAAAAGGTTGGAAATGTTCTCTTCCTCCTCCTCCTCCTCTTCTCCCGCATCACCTTCATAAATTTGTCCTTCATCGTCGTCGGAATCAATATCATCCTCATCACTTCCAATCTCCTGCACGACAACATCGTCGTCACCAGAATCCTGGTCGTTACTATCTCTGTCATCATCAGAAAGTTGACGGTTATCAGGGACTAGCGACTTTGCTATGTCAAGTGATACGATCTCGACTTTTTCTTGCTTTAACGCCCCTTTCGACTGCTTCAAATTTCTCATTGATATATACATGTCCAATACAGCAACTTTCAGTTTCTTTATTTTTCCTTCCCTGTAAATAGCTTTCCAGTTGTAATCTTCAAAGGTCTTTCTCTTTTCTTCCAGATTTGCGCGCTTTTTGCTATCTTCCATTTTTTTTTCCTTCTTTCTAGTTCGCGAAGATGTTCCAGGTACTGTGTAACCAGCCTTTTTTCCACCACATACTTTTTGCTGACCAATAGCCAGAAGAGAGTACGACCAGGAAAACAGGGTAGCACAGATAAAAAACAAGTGGACCAACTTAAGTCTGAAAAGGATCATGTCCTAAAACGATCATGTCCTAAAACCTCATGACTCCAAAACTATAAGACAGAATATGCTGGCAATTGAAAGCATTGAAACGTCTATTGATAAGATGGAAATAAGCCTCAAGGAACACATGGAAAAAACTATTCATTCATCCGGCAGAATTTTGACCGGACGTAAAACAGCACATGATTTTGATGAAAGTCAGCTAACTTACCTGCAGGCTCTTAGAAGTGAGTTAAACAATATACGTGCTAGAATTACAGAACTTGAGAAAACATGCAATTCAGCATTTAAACACACTTTTTCCGCTATGAAAAGGAAGTCCCGCTCAAAGAAGCAAAACAGCGGCAAGAGCAAGAAAATGAAGAACAAGCGAAATGTAGCAAGAACAACAGAGATTTTAAGGAAGATTGCTCCAGGGTTCAAGGAAGGAAAGGCATGTAAAAAGGACGATTTAAGCGCGGGGATCATCATGGGCAATAGCTTTGACATCTTCAAGCTGTAAATTACTTGATGGCAGTGCCAAATACATGGTATGCAACATTTTAGGTGTTGGTGGAAATGTTAGTGATGGCAGTGGAAGTTGGGATGAAGCTGATCAGGATGATAGTGGACGTGATGACAATGCAAGTGATTATTGTGAAAGTGATGATGGTAGAACTGATGACATAAATAGAAGTGATGTTGGAAGTGATGTTGGAAGTGATGTTGGAAGTGATGCTGGGCATGTAGTAAAAGAAGGAATACCGGAACACCTGAATGCCGGAACACCTGAATGCCGGAACACCGGAATAGTATTTTTACTTTTGAAGGACAATTTAAAAAAATATTTCAAATCCATAAGGAATTTTTTATTTAATTAAGGCGTTTAAACATGAATAAAAAATGTCAATTTTTCTACAGTATTATTCAATGCGGCAGTTTAGTAGACCTTATTTACAAGGATATCAAACGCACAAACACTTAATAACGCGATGTCCCACAAGACAATGTTTGGCGACGTTTCACCATGTAAATGGTGTTACTTGAAACTCGATTGGGTCGGCAACGACTTGCATTACGAGTTGTTGCTAAACATTTTCTTGTGAGACATCTCATAAGTTGTTTTCCTCGAAGGAATACATATATTCGTGTGAATAAAACTAATATCCCAGTTATATTCTACCAGGATTCGCTGATTAATTTAAATTAAAGTCTCGACGTGAATTTGAATTAAGTAAATGTAAACAATACACTAGTTATTGTGGATTTCAGATCACCTCTCAAAGCGTGGTTCCCTAGTTTGTTTGTTGGTAATTCCCAATTATTTATTAAGTCTTGAGAAATACGTTTAATTCGTTGGCTATATAAGTAAAACACTGCAAATTACGAGTTTAAGATCGCTACGTCGGTATTCCAGTTCAGTACTTCGGTATTTGAGTAAGCAACTTAAATTGTAATTCCACGCTCAATATTCCAAATTTAAAAAGCTGAATGTGAATATTCACAACAAACCGGAACCGCGTTTTGAAAAGTGACCTGAAACCGACAATATTACAGTAGCCTACTGTAAGCCTACAGAGTAGCCTACTGAGTAGGTCACTGAAACATAACATAACACAACAATTGTGTCACAACGTAACGTAAACAACAAGTAAAAATCCCTATTTTATTCTGTAAAGGATATATTGTCATATGTCAGCCAAATGTCATATATGTTATATGTCGATGTCTCTATCTCGCAACGAAATTGAGCCCAAACTCATGGACGAGATATCATTCATGAACTTCTGTTAGCTGAATGTCGTCAGGTATCACAAGAGAAGATGTTACAAATGACGGTTCTGCAGCTTTAACGCATGCTGCTCGCAGGTGATAATGTGCATCTGACTGTCGGGATGGAGTTTTCAGTTGGCCATTGTCACCCCTGTATGGTCTTCTTTCCCTCCTCGCAATACAGTAATCGAACGGCGGGGGCTGAATTTCTTTCCCTGCCGACTTCAGAGGACCCCTGCATCCTTGGCATACTTCAATTCGAATGTTCATCTTTTTAACGTAGAATGGGTTTGTATTTGGTACCTCTGTTACAATAGACGAACTTCCAGTAGATTTACTGTATGTGCTCTTTCGTCGTGCATCAATGGGTAGTTTAGGAGTTGCTCCCCTTGATGTAACAGGTACACCGCCTTTTCTTCCGGGATGTTGTGGCATGTCTGTACACACAACCGTGGACAAATTTTCTGCTTTCAGCCGCAGCGATGGTATGGGAGCAGATCTTTATCCCATTCCAGTGAGGACAACTTTTTTCGCATTTGTATTCATACTTAAAATACTCAGTGGTTCCTGTAATTTTTGCCTGTTTATAGCCTTTATAAATATATTTAAATTCCTTTTACAGATCGGATTTAAAATACTTCCTTTTAACTTTCCGTCAAAATGAAAACGATGTTCCGGTATTCCGGCATTCCGGTATTCCGCCATTCCGGTATTCCGCCATTCCGGTGTTCCTTCTTTTACTACATGCCAAAATCCATGCAACATTGGCCCCTTCAAATGTTACAATAACAAAGTTAAAAAATTACCCGACCAACCTAAATAATAAAGTATTCACACACTTGAATAATGTTGCAGGGATATAATTATAGTAATACCTTAAATGGAAGTGGAATACTTTCCAGAACTTCAAATGTTTTTGGAAAAACATTTCCAATTGCAATGTGACATGCTGTGACATCTGACAGGGATCTTGTATGTAAAGTTAATGAAAATACTAAAGAAATCCATATCTTAATAGCTAATTTTCCTAAGGTGGCAATTGAACGAAACTTTATTTTACACAATTTTTAATTTTAAATGCAACTGTAACTCAAACCTGCTGCCCCACAATTCTGGTGTGGCAATCTATGGAAAATTCAGTATTAGTTACACAATGAAAAACTTGGTGAACAACTTCATTTGCAATAGTTTAACTATGTATCAGTTATGTAATGGCACTAATTCAATATAAGAATATTTCCTTTTACACATGAAGATACAGGTACATGTAATACTATATCCACAGGTAACCACACATGTCCAGATAAGTTAAACCTTATGTTTTACTGGTAATTTTAGGTGGAAATAAAATACAGTTGCATGGTGGGTGTAAAAATACCCATCATATAGTACCACAGGATACTTTCCATATTCCTTACAACAAATATGATTGGATTCATGTTTATTCAGCCTTGTGACTTCAAGTGAGCAAACATCAAACACAATAGCATGTGCAAAACAATCTCTAGCAACCAGAAATTTCTTTTTATAGGCATAAATTTCAACCTTTTCTGCAAACATTTGTTCCACATAATTAATACAATCTTCTTCTTTTTTAGCAGCAGCATTTAAAATGGCATGGGCTTTATTAATACCCACACCAGGTAGTATGCAATAGTCGCAACCAGCCAGGATGCATAAATCTGTGAATTCTTCTTTCGAAATCCTTAGAGATTCCAGAATTCTTGAAAGATGCACACTTTGACATGTCCCTGTTAACCTTAATTTAAATATTGTGTGTGGGCAACCATAAGCGAGTAGGTCTGAATCTTCTGTTATGACAAAATCAGCCAAACCAGAAGCGACCATGAATGCCAATTGTGGGTCTGCCTCACATGGAGCAACACAATACAACACATTTTCTTCTCTGCATTTCTGCACAAGAAAATAATACTTTGTAAGGTAATTAGTACAATGTCATAACATATAATATTAGTAGTGTATAGTGTATAAATTACTAATAATCTTGAACCAGGAACATATGCATGCTTGTAATGTAAATAACAAGTAATTGGGCATATCATTTATACATACCATTATCAATCTTTTATGTAATTCCTTGTCATAGACAGCTGTGGGACATCTCAAGTGTGTTTGCATCGTCCAGTCTTCCTTCTTTCAGCAAAATTGCAACCTTTTCTATCCTCTTTTGTCTTTTCCTACAAACGATTTATAATATATGTATTAAGCGCCAGCGCTCTCCCCTTGACGAGTAAAATCGTCTGGCGTTAGACAGAGTAAAATAGTCTGGCGTTAGACAGAGTAAAATACTAAAGTATGGTGCATCAGGGTGCTATGCAACTCGATGGGTTAACTCAACCTCGTTCCCAGGGTCTTTCTTAGAACGGCGCGAGGCGAAGGAAAGACCCTGGTTTTGGCTGGTCACGTGTCACTCAGATTCTGGGTGATAAATTAAAATGATGCTATGGGCAGGGTGGGAGAGGAGCGTGTTTGTCGCGTTTGTAACAATATTTGCAATTTTGTGTGATGAAATTTAAATTTGCAACAAGAAATCGTGAAGAGAACTGCAATTAAAAATTAATATTTATCGTGATCTGACTTTCTACTCTGCAGTGACTACGTCTCTATGACGTCACAGACATGATACGTCACTAGGACATAGGAGACATGAGCACGAAATGTGCTCGGACAAGGGATCAGTTTTGGAGATTGTGAGCGAAGTAGTTTGTATTAAATATTATAGTTAGACAATAAAAGATAAAACTCAACATTGGCGACGAGGATGGTGACTTCAAGTGGGTCTATGGTACAACCCATGCCACCTTTTGATCCGGACAGCGAAATTGGAACAAATCTCGCTCCAAAATGGAAGATATGGATAGAAGATTTTCAGATGTATGTAGTCGCAACGGGCATAACTGACACGAAACGACAACGTGCATTGCTTTTGTATCAAGCTGGCGCACGGGTTCGTGAAATATTTCGCCAGCTCCCAGACACTGGGGATGATTTGGAAACAGCAGTGGCAAAGTTGAACGAATACTTTGAACCCCAAAAGCATCGCCTTTATGAGGTATACAAATTTTGCCAAGCCGCTCAAGAGAACAATGAATCCATTGATCAATACCACACTCGGTTGCGAAGCTTAGCAGAACGATGCCAGTTTGAGAATATGGACTTTGACATTATGCTACAAATTGTCCTAAAAGGATCATCAAGCCGACTTCGAAAGCAAGCGTTACGGGACCCTAAAATGACGCTCAAAGATTTACTGATCGCCGGTAGGCAGATAGAAATGAGTAACTTTCAAGTGGCCGACATTGAACAAAAACAATTCGAACGGCAGGAACTACACGCTCTACGGAAAAACATGTGTCAACAGCCTTCCAAAGGCACTTGTTGAAATTGTGGCGGCGAATGGCCACACAAGAAGGGCAATTGTCCTGCTCGGGGCAAAGAATGCAGAAAGTGTGGCAAGCTAAATCACTTCGCCAGACAATGTCGTTCGTTGAAACCCGACAACGAAGTACCGAATCATTATCCAGAGAGTAATCGCTGGGGTGACAAGATCCGACCGGTTGTTGGCCCTCCGGATAATCAAAGTGAATCCAGTTCAAGTGATGAGTCCACCTATTGTTATGCGGTCAAGACAACAGCTAAAAATAACCCCACTACTAAGGTCACAATAAACAAACATCAGGTGAAATTCACCGTAGACACGGGCTCCACTATTAATGTCATCGACCAGTCTACCTTCAAGCAACTGGGACCAATCACACTTCGCAAGACCCGTATCAAGGCCTATCCCTTCAATGGAACGGTTCCAGTCAAAATGAAAGGCAAGTTTCAAACCACTGTCGAATCGCGGAAGAAGATCACTGTGGCAACCATTTATGTGACAGAAGCCGACAGGGGGTGTCTCCTTAGTGCAAATACGGCCGAAGACTTGGGGCTTATCACATTACATTTGAACCACATCAAAACTACAAAACCCAACAGCCAAGCAGCCCAAAACGAAAGCCAAGCAGCCAAAACGAAAGCGCTGCTGCGAGAAGCAGTATGGTTTCCCGGGATGGACAAGGCAGTGAAAGAAACAGTAGACAGCTGTTTGGCATGCCAGGCAAACTTACACATTAACCCACCAGAACCCATACAGTCACCACCCATGCCCGATCGTCCATGGGAGAAAGTTAAAGTTGACTTTTATGGGCCTCTCCCATCAGGACACTACGTGCTGGTAGTAATTGACTGTTATTCACGATTTCCTGAAGTGGAAACTCTGAAGTCCATTTCAGCTAAGAAGGTTATTCCTAAATTGGATTCTATATTTGCGAGGCACAGTATCCCTGCTCAGCTCACGTCTGATAATGGACCGCCATTCCAGGGGCATGAATTTAACCAATACATGACTGCCATGGGTATAAAACATTGCACCTCCACACCGTTATGGCCGCAAGGAAATGCAGAGGCTGAAGCATTCATGAAGCCTCTTGGCAAATGTATCTGGTCTGCACACTTGCAAAAGCGACCATGGCAGCAGGAACTCTCAAAGTTCTTACTTACATATAGGCAAACCCCACACTCTACAACCAAAGTACCCCCAGCACAACTTTTGTTCAATCGCAATATTCAAGGGAAATTGCCAACAATTACACCAACCCTAATAGTCAACAGACACAGCGAAGCACAGGCAAACCAAGGACAACAGAGAGATAAGGCAAAGCAATATGCAGATAAGAGACGCCATGCTCGACCAAGCAACATTAAAGTTGGTGACCAGGTCTTGGTGAAGCAGCAAAAGCGCAATAAGTTATCAACTAACTTTTCTCCCCAACCATATACGGTGACGGCCATCAAGGGTTCCAAGGTGGTAGCAGAAAATAAAGACCATCGGATCACCCGAAATTCTTCATTTTTTAGGAAACTTAATAAGGAAAAGCAGATGGCAGAAGAAGAAGATGACGAAATGCCGGTAGCTAGAACGAGAGCAGGTGAAGTAGAAAATGCCGGGGAGATACAGCAAGAGGAACAACATGATGGTTTGAGAAGATCAACAAGAAACTGCATGCCGGTTGAACATTATGGGTTACCTGTACATTTGTCAATAATAACTTGACAATATTATCAATATTATGAAACTTTAGATATATAGTTATGTTACATTAATTAAAAAAAAAAAGAAAAAAAGTGATGTAGTGACTACGTCTCTATGATGTCACGGACATGATACGTCACTAGGACCAGGGCGAAGGGAGAGAGGGCGTAGAAACTGCCATACATCAAGCGGACCCATCCGTGATGCGGGCTTCGCGGGGGGTAAGACGTTCTAATTGTAAACAAATATGGCTACGCGTATATGACCCATCAGAAGGTATGCTGAAACTATTGCTTTATAAAATATTACTTGTGTAAAATTTATATGTTTTTGTTACTTTCAGCTATTATAAGAAACTTAAAGATAAGATTTAAGTAACAAAAAACTTTATTTCGGGTGTTATTTTATTTATATACTCTGTTTAATTTGGTGGTTAAAAATGGCCGTCGAAATGTTGTCCGAGAGTGTTAGCGCGCACTGCTTCCTGATAAAAACCCAATGATTTCCAAAACCTAAATTATAATTTGTTATTAAGTTATGATGAAAACCTTTGCGTATACAAAATTATAGAGTGAGCAAACATGAGACAGATAGGTTTTCAACCTTTCAAAGTTCGAGGTCGAATTGACAGTTGAAATGTTACCAAACTCCAAGCTGAAATGTGCAACTAAATCGTGTATATTTTTGTCAATTTTGTTCGCTGGGCTTTGTTAAATTCACTTGCAATGGCTCGACATAAGTTACAACATACAAACTGAGCAGAGCCCATGAAAGAGCTATCCATAGTCCATACCCATACAGTCATTCAGCTTCCTTGCTATTTAGAAATTGTTGCCCATTAGTTGAAGAAGAATTGCTATTGTATGCGCTTGTTTGCACTTCCTTTTCTGAAAAAAGTCTACAATATTAAGGCTAAATAGCAGAAAAATATGACCCAATAATCCATGCAATTAAAAATATCTATCAAATTAACTTCAAAAATCATGATTTGAGGAATTATATCTATTCAGGCAATCAACCCATAATTTAGTGACAGATCTTGGGATTGGTGTACTACAAAACTATATTGACTGAAGTTTTGGAAAAATTTAGCCAACTTTTGAAGGATTTTATTAGGTCCAGTTCACATGAGACTGGAACGAAGTCAATTAACCGGGACCATTTCGTTTTGGTCATTAGATTATATATAATAGATGTTTACATGAGGTCTCAAGTCATTCCGCCTGCTGGACCAAGCCGACTGACTCAGACCAGTATGAATTCAGACTGGAATGAATGTTGACATTGGAACAAGTGAACAACACATTTAAAAAAGAAAATTGCCTGGCAAGGGGAATAAATTGAAAATTTTGTGATTTTCATACTGGTCTCATGTAAACATGTTGACATGCAATTTCAATTTTCCAGGTTGGTTTCATCCTGGTCTCATGTAAAAGGGGCCTTACAAACTGTGATTCAGTATCATGGGATGAGATTAGGGGCCTGTTTATATGATCCCGGCCAGGCGGGACGGGATGCTTACCGAGATCCCGCTCGTAATACAAATGCTAAAGAGTGTTTATATGATCCCGCCACTTATCCCGCCTAGACTGGATTTCGGCAACAGATGCCGGGATCCTGCCTAAGCGAGATGAAAAATTCCCATATAAAAACACTTTATCCCGCCTAGCCGGGATGAAAAATTCCCATATAAACACTTCATCCCGGTTAGGCGGAATGAATTTTTCCCTTTTGGGCATGCGTAAATGCCTTTATTGCAACAAAAATATGACGTCAAGCACCGAATGGTTTCATCCCGGCAATGTATTTTGTCCATATAAACACTAGGCGAGTATCCTGTCTTGGCGGGATGAAAACGTCCCGTCCCATGTAGGTGGGATCATATAAACAGCCCTAAGGAATTGAAAATTTTATAAGCGAGCAATGCTTAAAAGCAAGATATATAAACAATGAAAGAAATGGCACTAACAGAGCCACAACTTCTCCAGAAGTGTAAAATTCCATGATACTGAATCACAGTTTGCAAGTCAATCCTTCAAAATTTAGTTAAATGTTTCCAAAACTTCAGTCAATATAGTTTTGTAGTACACCCATCTTAAGGGTTCCTTTCAGCTTTCACCTTGCCAAGACCTGTCACTAAATTATGGGTTGCCTGAATAGATATAATTCCTCAAATCATGATTGGTCATGATTTTTGAAGTTATTTTGATAGATATTTTTAACTGCATGCATTATTGGGTCATATTTTTCTGCTATTTAGCCGTAATATTGTAGACTTTTTTTAGGAAAGGAAGTGCAAACAAGCGCATACAATAGCAATTCTTCTTCGACTAATGGGCAACCATGCACTTCTAAATAGCAAGGAAGCTGAATGACTGTAGGGGTATGGATAGCTTTTTCATGGGCTCTGCTCAGTTTGTATGTTGTAACTTATGTCGAGCCATTGCAAGTGAATTTAACAAAGTGGCGCCAGTAAACAAAATTGACAAAAATATACACGATAAAGTTGCACATTTCAGCTTGGAGTTTGGTAACATTTCAACTGTCAATTCGACCTCGAACTTTGAAAGGTTGAAAACCTATCTGTCTCATATTTGATCACTCTATAATTTTGTCTACGCAAAGGTTTTCATCATAACTTAATAACAAATTATAATTTAGGTTTTGGAAATCATTGGGTTTTTATCAGGAAGCAGTGCGCGCTAACACTCTCTTACAACATTTCGACGGCCATTTTTAACCACCAAATTAAACAGAGTATATAAATAAAATAACACCCGAAATAAAGTTTTTGGTTACTTAAATCTGATCTTTAAGTTTCTTATAATAGCTGAAAGTAACAAAAACATATAAATTTTACACAAGTAATATTTTATAAAGCAATAGTTTCAGCATACCTTCTGACGGGTCATATACGCGTAGCCATATTTGTTTACAATTAGAACATCTTACCCCCGCGAAGCCCGCATCACGGATGGGTCCGCTCGATGTATGGCCGTTTCTACGCCCTCTCTCCCTTCGCCCTGACTAGGACATAGGAGACATGAGCACGAAATGTGCTCGGACAAGGGATCAGTTTTGGAGATTGTGAGCGAAGTAGTTTGTATTAAATATTATAGTTAGACAATAAAAGATAAAACTCAACATACTCTATAATCTAGTGTTGAGTTACAATTCAAGCAAGTTGGATCAGATTTCAACTTATAAACTTGCCAAATAAAGCACGGCCGGCCGGCGTGGCAATATTAATTTAAAGCACAAGAAAATTTGTATCTCTAGACCGACCAATGTGGTTTATATTTATTTAACTGTTAGTATTAAAGTATATCCTGATACTCTAACCAAAAGAATATATTTATTGATGAGATGTGGAATTGGAACGAAACAGCGAGATCTTTTGATTTCCGAAATATCGCCAAACAGCCAAGAGCGCCAACTGTATCGAGATTGTTGGTTATAAAGGCCTTACCACAAAACTTAAATCCCGTCAAAAGACTATAAAATTTCCTGCAAGATCTCAACGATCATGGTATATATGTCAAAGTCTAGCTGTCTGTTGAAAATCTACGGTATTACAGTAAAGTCGTACATCAAAGATAAGTCAAACGACAATATATTTGTCTTACTGTTTACTATTGTGTTTATACCACATTTATAAATTTTATAAACAGCTTTCGTTTTGACACAAGCTTTACTTCTCTGCTTTATATATATTCTTAATAATACAAGTGAGATTTAAATTTTTTGCTTTGTGAAATAGAATACCGTTATTTTTTAATGGACACCTTGTATCGTCTCTATCATATCCAGGATTGCTTGTGTGTAAATAGCCTACATGTATCACTATATATGCCACTATCAAATAAATATAGAAATATAAATGAACTTATATTGAACTAGAAATAAACAGATGATTCAGACACAATGAAAACTGTTAGTATCCTTAGTAGAAGTAGAAAACTCGAAAATTTATATGTATTCGTATGGCAGTCTGTGCGCGTCTGACACTGTACAGACACTGTAAATTTGTGATGTAGATCATTTATAGCCTAGTTGTGTGCATATTAGGAAAATATTATCTGACCAAGAAAAAGGCTAAAGCCTTACTATAATTAACGAATACGAATTATGTACTAAATCCAAAATTTTAAAGATAAATCACTGACAGACATTTCTCTGTTTGGCTAGTATCAAATGTTTACATTAGCTGATATTGGGCTCTACTCTCTAGACAATACAATACAATACTGTTTCTTTTAAAAATCTTATAAACAAGACGTGCAAAGCATAGCAACGTTTACAAAAAAGGACAAATCTAATACGTGTTTTAAAAACATCAGATATGTAGAAATGGTGAGTGGTGACCACTGAAAAACCCATAAACGTTTGTTATAAAACCGCGCTCGAGCGTGAAGAGAGCATTGAATAATAATAACATAAGAAAGCACTGCGAGTAACGATTTGCTTGGTTTCTTGACTTGACTGTTGGTAAAAATGTAAGAATGTTCTTGTAAATTCAAAGCAAATAAAATAAACAAAAATTATCAAGTATTTTGAACTCACTGGTATAATAGTTCGCAAAATTTATGTTTTTAACTGTTTGTAATTTGATACTTTCACCACACCCCCTCGGGCAATCAATTTTGGATGATGCATGTGACCAGCCGATACCAGGGTCTTTCCTAAAGACCCTGGGAACGAGGTTGGGGTTAACTAGACACATGGGCAGATGGGCCAGTTAACCCATTAAGCGCCAGCACTCTCCCCTTGACGAGTAAAATCGTCTGGCGTTAGACAGAGTAAAATACTCTGGCGTTAGGCAGATTAAAATACTCTGGCATTAGACAGAGTAAAATACTAAATCATCAGGGTGCAATGCAACTCAATGGGTTAATTAATAGACCCCTTGCTTTTGCCCTTGGCAGACAAACATGCAAATAATGTTAACCCATTGAGTCACATTGTGCCCTTGACGAGTAAAATCGTCTGGCGTTAGACAGAGTAAAATACTCTGGCGTTAGGCAGATTAAAATACTCTGGCATTAGACAGAGTAAAATACTAAATCATCAGGGTGCAATGCAACTCAATGGGTTAATTAATAGACCCCTTGCCCCTTGGCAGACAAACATGCAAATAATGTTAACCCATTGTTCATGAGTGAAAGGGTTATACCTTTTGGCAGACAGTAACATGCAAATAATGTTAACCCATTGAGTCACATTGTGGCCCTTGACGATTAATAATGTTAAAAAAGTACATGTAAATAATCTCAAATGGTATATACTGCCACTTTCAAATTGATATAATAACAATAACATTTTATATTTATACATCGATAATTGATTATATACTGTAGTGTACCCATATAAGTAAAGTATTTTAATACAAAAGATAATAACAAGATTTTAACATTCGTGCTTTATAATTAAAATATTAAATCAATAATACTGTATTAAATAGATTTTTACCTCTCTCGTTTATCAGTTTCTTCCAACTTTGCTTCGAAGTTTTGCCCATCAAACACCTGAATAGGAGTGACCCCATTGCGTTCAAGGAGACGGACATATCTCCACACATGCTTTGTGTAACTATATGCAAAGAAGCAACGCAAATATGCAAATAAATTTAAGTACCTCAGCAAGTCAGCATGCAACAACGAATGATGCAAAACATTATTTACCTGTCATAGTCACCAAAAGCCGTGATTGACAATGCCTTGTGTATCCAGCCACTAACATCAACGGCGGCTGTTTTTCCCGAAACATTTGATAGCAGTTCTTCTACTGTCACTTGCTTTACTGGTGGAAATTGTAGTAAACCAGAAATTCCCATTTTAAATATAAATATCTGGGTCAAACTTATGGTCAAACTGTACTCGCTGTAGGAGATCAGACAGGGAGATGTTCAAGCATCAACAAGCAAATATCAAATGCGAGAAAAGTTGCGCATCTTCCCTTGGGACCTGGGTCCTGGAGCACACACCACCTGCGCACTACTAGTGCTTCCTGTTGAACTACACATTGAGTTTGAACGAGACGATACACAGGAACTTACGTTACTGATGGAGTCCTCTGGTTGGATGCGTATCTGAGGTTCTGAAACTTGTTTTACTAAGGAGTTGATTTCATGCTCGAGCCTGGATGCGTACCTGAGTTGCACTTGTTTTACTAAGGAGTCGATTCGAGCTCTTTCACTGCTCTTACTCGAGCTCTTTCACTGATCATTCGTGCTTTATAATTAAAATATTAAATCAATAATACTGTATTAAATAGATTTTTACCTCTCTCGTTTATCAGTTTCTTCCAACTTTGCTTCGAAGTTTTGCCCATCAAACACCTGAATAGGAGTGACCCCATTGCGTTCAAGGAGACGGACATATCTCCACACATGCTTTGTGTAACTATATGCAAAGAAGCAACGCAAATATGCAAATAAATTTAAGTACCTCAGCAAGTCAGCATGCAACAACGAATGATGCAAAACATTATTTACCTGTCATAGTCACCAAAAGCCGTGATTGACAATGCCTTGTGTATCCAGCCACTAACATCAACGGCGGCTGTTTTTCCCGAAAAATTTGATAGCAGTTCTTCTACTGTCACTTGCTTTACTGGTGGAAATTGTAGTAAACCAGAAATTCCCATTTTAAATATAAATATCTGGGTCAAACTTATGGTCAAACTGTACTCGCTGTAGGAGATCAGACAGGGAGATGTTCAAGCATCAACAAGCAAATATCAAATGCGAGAAAAGTTGCGCATCTTCCCTTGGGACCTGGGTCCTGGAGCACACACCACCTGCGCACTACTAGTGCTTCCTGTTGAACTACACATTGAGTTTGAACGAGACGATACACAGGAACTTACGTTACTGATGGAGTCCTCTGGTTGGATGCGTATCTGAGGTTCTGAAACTTGTTTTACTAAGGAGTTGATTTCATGCTCGAGCCTGGATGCGTACCTGAGTTGCACTTGTTTTACTAAGGAGTCGATTCGAGCTCTTTCACTGCTCTTACTCGAGCTCTTTCACTGATAACTCGACAGCTTTACCATATTGTTCAGAATCATGCAGCTCATTTTCGTCACAAATTTGAGAATGGTAGGCATTGTGCGCCCTTTGGAATTCATATAGAACATTAGACAACTTGTTTAAAAGATCTTTTATGGTTGATAAATTATCTGGATTGTCCATTAATCCTCTAATTCTATTAATTTTCTTGGTTACGTGCGCTCTTGCCAAACCATGCGCCCTCTTTAATTGTTGAAGTTGTCCCTGTTTGGAAGCCATTAGGTTAATTGCCTTTAATTAATCATGTTCGTTTTAAGGACGTGTTAATTGATCTCTAATCAAAGTGGAAAGGTAAATCTAACTGCAGGATGATAGCGACAAAATACGACACGGTATGATGCAGAATATTTTGATTGATAAATACTTTGAATTCCTTTTAACCATGCAGCAAATTCGAACTAAAATGTAGCTTCATCCGGATAGAAATGAATGTTTGAAAAAAATCCAAATGAATCTACTGGGGGTAGATGCGGTGCGTTGAATAAATTGAACTCGATGTTAGAATTTTGACAAGGTTATAACAATTTAATAAACAGATAACAGGATATATACAGGTGCGAAATATGTACAATACAATGATATCATGATACGATGACTTGTTGGGAATGAGGTGTCGAAATGTGAAATCGATGTTGTAGGTTTTAGTTGGTAGGATCAAATTCAATATCAAGACGTTGAATCACTTGAATGTTCATAAATCGCAGTTTTAGATAATTTAGATTGTCGTTTATCATGGTATATTGTCCTTGCAGATGGTATACTATCAATAGATATAGTATGGTTGATACAGAATCACATAGAATCGAGTAGAATCGTATCGTGTTGAATCGATCGGATAGAATCATTTAGAGTCATATAGAATCGATCGCGGATAGAATCGGTTCGAACTAGAATACAATGAGTGAAACAAACTAACTATAGTAAACCATATAGAAACTACGAGTAAATATAACATAAATATGACAAGAAACTAATACTAATTAATTTCTAATATACATGCAAATATCTACTTATATGATTAGCATGTACTAAACCCGAATTTAGCAGTGCTGGAAATGGAAATGCTGCTTAGACTTAGCGCGGGTCTTAAGCCTACAAGAATACATACGCATGCAAACGAACAACTACAAAACAAACAGAACTGAGTCATGCATGACATGGCGCAAATTATTCTAAAGTCACTTTTGTGTGAAACATTTCACGCAACTATTAATATTGCAAAAAACAACTTATTATCTATGTATTTACTTTCGTTTGCTAATGCACCAAACTTTAACTTTTACTAGCGTAGATATATGTGTAGCTTCTTCTTTCAAGAGTAAAGGTAGACAGTCTTCTTAACGTGGATAGAACTTGGACAAAACAGGGCCCAAAACAACTATTGCTTACTCACAAGCGTCTGCGTTAAAGACTTATTGCAGAATGAATTTTACAAGATGGGTTGACTGTTTTTGTGCAAAAACAAACCGGAATTTACTGCGTAATTTACAAACCTAGGTTTTTCGCAACAGACATAGCGTGGCTAGGCTAGGCAACTGCATAACACATTTGCTGACCTTCCTAACACATTTTTATGGGAACTTTTGCTAACAGCGGAAAATAACAACTTGTTAGTTTCCCATTGAACCTTTTCAAAAACATTATTTGACCTTCCGTTTCGAAACCACCACCTTATTAGTATTCTTTATATAAAGAATACTAATTAGGAGTGTTTTATCAGGTTTAACGCCACTGCAATTTTTATGGCAGTTTAAAGTTGGTAAAAAGGCACTTTTTGTGAACCACTTCTGTGGCCAGAAACAAGAGTCTGAAACGAGTAAATTTTGTGATGTCATCCGAGATACTCATGAGAACCGCATGCAAATTCACTGTAGATCATATACATATACTGCATTCATTTGCCTTGGTAAAAAAGATGGTTAATAGTTGTGTAGTGGCCAAATAAAGCTTGCCTAAAGTTCAGGTATAAGTGTTCACACTATTCCTTATCACAACGATGATCGACCTGAAGCAAAGAGAAGATGGAAAATCTGGGTTGACTTCGTGAAGGTATAAATCACGATTTTCTTCAATTTTTCTGAGTTGTTAACTAACATATATTGTATAGCATGTAATTATGTAATTGTACAGGTATAATTTTATGTAGGATATAAATGTTTTAGACCATTGTATCTTTTACAAAGTTCATAGAAGCTATGACAGAAGAAAGCACATGACACGTCAGAGTTGAAGGTTAGGAAATGGACGTTGTCACCAAGCACACACCGAAGTCGCCTCTACAGCGCAAGAAAAGGAAGCAAGAGTTAGAGCCCCAAGAGCTGGAGATTCCTGGAAAAACTCGACCTGACAAGCCAGTAAATGTAAAGTACTGTTTAATAAACGAGCAGGAGTGTTTTATTAGGTTTAAAGACACGAGCGTGCAGCGTGAGTGGCTTTAGACCTAATAAAACACGTCCTGCGAGTTTATTAAACGGCTTCAAACACGACTACAAATTCAATAGAAATACTGCTTTATTAGTATTCTTTATATAAAGAATAGTAATGAGGACACAACTACAATAGATACTGCCTTATTAGTATTCTTTATATAAAGAATATTAATTAGGGGTGTTTTATCAGGTTTAAAGCCACTGCACGTGATATATTATGGTTGATATGATTTGCCAATTAGCTTATGAATTATTAATGAGTTTTTGAAGTCACTATTATAAATGCAAATGCTAGGTTTATAATACTATAATTGATACACTTTATACTCAGCAAACGGAAGCATTTTAATCTAAATACCATATTTTAACCCTTTAATTGACAATGTGTCCATATGCACCCCACTTTATTTTACTCAGTCTAATGCCAGACTATTTTACTTGTCAGGGGGAGTGTGCTTTACTCAGTCTAATGCCAGACAATTTTACTTGTCAGGTGGAGTGTGCTGCCACTCAATGGATTAATCAGACTATCTGCCTGTGCACCCTTTTAATCCTTTAAGTGGCAATGCACCCTACTTTGTTATTACATATACCTAATGTCAGACGATTTTACTTGTCAGATGAAAATGCTGTTAATAAAAATATTTTTTATACTCATAAGTCCTCACAACTGACACACAGATGCCAAATTTGAATGACAATTTATACAACAATACGACATTGACCACACTGATTAGTACTAGTAAAGAACCATTGTTTTAGCCACTCCCAAAGAAATTTATCATTCATATCTTTGCACCATGATGGCAGAATATATATATACCAAAGTCATGATCATAATTTAGTACTTTTTATAGTTGATAGGTTATTGCAAGTCGATGGTAATCTAGGAACAGAACCAAAACACATTGTATTTTTGTCACAGCTTCTGTTGCTTTTCAACTTTTGCTATTGTTGTAAAGCTGACAATCCATTAGTCATTGAGGTAAAAGGTGTTGGAACTGAAGCAGTTGTCACCACTACATGCAACAACCCAAAGTGTACACAGAAGATTACAATTTGGCATAGCCAACCTAGAATGCCTGGACATAAAACACCTGCTGGGAGTTTTCTTTTGTGTATGGCAGTTTTCTTTTGTGTATGGCAGTTTTCTTGGTGGTGGCTCTTACACTAAATTACGGCAAATATTTCTGCACATGGGTCTTGAATATATTTCACATAATACATACTTCCATTATCAGAGAGTAAGTACAGTACTGGTATATGCTAAAAAGACTTATTTATCTAGTACATTATTGTTGCACTTTTCACTCAACCCTTTTCAGTGAGCAGTTTGGCAGTATTGGAAAATTACTTGAAATTTGCCCTGATCATCAGAGTCTTGGTTTACATTTTAAAATATATCTGAAATAATTTAAATTATGTTTTAGACTGTTATTTCCAACCATCTATCTACACTGCAAGAAGTACCAAGCAATGTTGATGGAGACAGACTGCAGGTTAGAACCTAACTAAGGTCATATTATACTCTATGCAATGGCGAGTATATTTAGGGATTAATAGCACAAGTGATGTTTGAAAATTTTGGCAAAATTGGACAAGCTGCCAGGCGAGTCCAATTTGGAAAATTTGCAAACATATCACAAGTACTTTTAATCCTTAATTGTACGAGCAACATCGCATGATTACTTGTTTATTGTTAGGCATGACAAAATCAGATACTTCTCAATGTCAACATCATTCTCTTGCCAAATAGTAGGGCAGATATGTGCAGATTTTGGGCCAAAGTGTTCACTTTCTGTTAAAAGCACCAAATTTTCAGAAATGGTAGATCTAATTGTTGTGGTAAATATCTGATATAGTGCCATCGCAAAATTTTGTGTTAAATCGAGTTTTAAGGCGATTTTCAAATCGGCGCCATCTTGACCGGAAGTAGGAATTGGTTAAACCGGAAGTCCTTTAGAAATAGAGTAGATTGTTTAAAAACGATACATAAAATATTAATTGTATGCTTTTAAACATGTTTATGTCACATTGTATTGTTGAATATTAAGAATTAACCTAAATATATGGTTTTCTTCTAAAACCGGAAGTAATTTACATATCAGATCCGCCATCTTGTTTTTTTTTCAAAATTGAATCCAGCCACAATATGCTTGTGATTTTCTTCATTACTAAACTAGACCGTTCTAAAGTAAAAAATATCCAGTCTGCTATTTGTAGTTAAGGTAAAAATATGTAAAATTGTGAAGAAAACGGAAGGATCACTATGTGAGCTGTAAGTATTAAGATTGAATTCTCTGTAAAAATACGATACTCGATTTGTAAATAATTGGACTTATTATATACTTACCTATTCAAGTTTCACTTCAACTATAATGCGGGGTTGTATTGAATGGGGGGAAGTATACAGAAATCGAGACACATAGACATCTTAAGATGAAAATAATGATTATATAATTCTGAGTAATTTTGGGTTTTCAGGCATAGTTTTCTACTGTCTTCTCGTGTTTCGATACAGTTTTTTTAATGGAAAATCGCGTTTATTATCTTTAGTTTTTGGACAAATTATTATGTACTAATTGAAAAACAAAGAGCCTTACTTAAAACAGCATAAACTACGAGTTCTCACTTAAAACAGCATAAACTACGAGTTCGATTTTACAGGGCTACTTTGCCAGGGCAACAATCACATTTCGATATGGTGGCTTTAAATAATTTAAATCGGAAAAGACATTGGTGACCCACAATTTTTATTTCATAAAGTAGTTTCTTAGTGTATTGAATTCTTTGGCAGTTTTCTATTGACACAAAATTCTTCAAATTAAGCAAATGTGATTATTCAAGGTGTTCGTTTTGATTATCCATAGAATTTGTTGGATAATCCCATGGATGACCCTGAAGGTATTGTCACCCCAAAGACTGAATGGAGGCTTTCACGCCGGGTCAGCTGTTCTCACAAATCGGTCATCTAATATAAACTTTTTCAATATATTTCGGATGGACATGAAACTTGCTACATCAATATAACTTTCCATTCTGAACAATCGTATGTTTTTTATTTTTGAGATT
>CACRXK020003687.1:0-35032 GCA_902702795.2 Paramuricea clavata | reverse complement strand
GGGGGTCTACAAAAAGGCAACATACTGTACTGAGTGTGGAGAGATGACAGATGATTGTTGGGCCCAGGGTATGCCCGTTCGCAGGTTAGATGCTGGGCATAATCAGCACCTAACCTGCGAACGGGCATACTCTGGGTACGAGATTGAGTATGGGGTCGTATGTAATAGTAAGGGGGTCTGGGGGCATTCTCCCCCAGAAAACTTTTTTTTTCCACCCATATAGAACTGCATTTCGTGCGTTTTCTGAAACTGATTTTTGGCTATACAGCGTTTAAATCATGCTGTAGACAGACTGAATCTTTAGTTAGCTAAGTACATGTAATTTATGTAAATACCACAACTCAGTCACTGACTGGTTTAGTGTAGCCTTTCAACAACTCAAATCTATAGGGTCTGGGATATGCCATCCACTCGTAGTTTTTAAAATCTAAGCAATGTTTACTATTTTTAAAGACATTGAATCATTTGAAGATAAAAGGCGAGACATAAGACTCACGAAGAAATTTCAGTTACTAGAATATCAAACCTCCCTTCCACTAAGTTTAACTTTTCTTCCAATGTTTTGCTTATCTTTTAGAGAAAATGGATGTTGACTGGGGGGATGGGAACTTGGGGAGCTTTGCCTCCCTCCCCCCTGCAGTTATATAGTTAAAAAAGGCCCTATAGCTGTTAAGTGCATGGTAAATTAATTTTTAATAGAAATCTCCAATGTTGTCCCAACAAAACACAATACAAAATACAATAAAAGGCAACTCGCATTAAAGTTCCATTTTCGGATATTCAAGCGACATTGGCAATTGTTTATTTAATTCGTCTAGTGGCGCCGCCAATCTGCAACAGCGTAATTGCCAATTATTTGAGTTCTAAATTATCTAAAAGGACTAAAATACGGAGTCAATAAGATTTTTGACATTTTGCTTGAGATATAGCATTAATGCGAGTTGCCTTTTATTGTATTTTGTATTGTGTTTTGTTGGGACAACATTGGAGATTTCTATTAAAAATTAATTTACCATGCACTTAACAGCTATAGGGCCTTTTTTAACTATATAACTGCAGGGGGGAGGGAGGCAAAGCTCCCCAAGTTTCCATCCCCCCAGTCAACATCCATTTTCTCTAAAAGATAAGCAAAACATTGGAAGAAAAATTAAACTTAGCGGAAGGGAGGTTTGATATTCTAGTAACTGAAATTTCTTCGTGAATCTTATGTCTCGCCTTTTATCTTCAAATGATTCAATGTCTTTAAAAATGGTAAACATTGCTTAGATTTTAAAAACTACGAGTGGATGGCATATCCCAGACCCTATAGATTTGAGTTGTTGAAAGGCTACACTAAACCAGTCAGTGACTGAGTTGTGGTATTTACATAAATTACATGTACTTAGCTAACTAAAGATTCAGTCTGTCTACAGCATGATTTAAACGCTGTATAGCCAAAAATCAGTTTCAGAAAACGCACGAAATGCAGTTCTATATGGGTGGAAAAAAAAAGTTTTCTGGGGGAGAATGCCCCCAGACCCCCTTACTATTACATACGACCCCATACTCAATCTCGTACCCAGAGTATGCCCGTTCGCAGGTTAGGTGCTGATTATGCCCAGCATCTAACCTGCGAACGGGCATACCCTGGGCCCAACAATCATCTGTCATCTCTCCACACTCAGTACAGTATGTTCCCTTTTTGTAGACCCCCAGTCCCCCCCCCCCATGGACAAATACTTAAAAAAGGACCTAGCTGCCACTTAACCTTCTTCATGTGGTTAAACGTAGATTTAATGGAGGTTAACGGCAAATGTATGATGCCTGCGACCTTGCAGTGGAGAGTCCCTGACATCACTTAGAACAGCGACAGTTCTCGCGCATCTGTCATTTTGCAACAGCTTGGCTAGCCAGCAACAACTGCTATTTCGCTCTGTTCCACTTCGCCCTTTCCCCACCCTGATTAATGTCTGTCGATACTCGGGTTCAATTCTTTATTTTATTTTTTTTTTAAATTGATTTATTTGTTTTAATTTTTTCTTATAATTTGGTTTTTGTCGCGTGTGTATTCGTTTATGGGATGCAATCTACAGACTACTATAGAATGCGTCCTTTTTTCCACTGATTGACAAGTGCCGGAGGTCTGCCTTGGCAGAATTGCCATGGCAAACTCTTATTGCTACTATAATTAGCCTTATTACTACGTTTTTTGCTGTTTTGCCATAGCTGCTTGCCATTGCTGTTTGTCAGTTTTGCCATTTGCCTGATGTTTGCCATTGCGGTCATTTGCCTTACAAGGCCAGATCGCCGACTAGCCTTGGCCACAAACGGCACCTACCTCCAAACTTAGATACACTGCCGTTAAAATGAGATCATGAGAGACGCCAACAATATTCAAATTTATAACAAATTTCATTTCAAATTTTATTTATCAGCATGGTATCCACTTTGCATTGGTGCACGTGTATATATATAAACTTCAACTTTTGAATTTTGTTTTAAATATCGCCACGACTTCCTTTGAGACGCGCTCAGTTCGTTTGGCAGCTGCAAGAATATTCTATCAGTTAAAGATAATAAGACATTGAGGTAGGGCATTGGTTTGGATAGTTAATATGTATATTGGTGGAGCATTTTATGCAAATCAAATAGTTATATATATATATATTCATCTGCTATATGTATGAATCTACTGACAACTTTTGCCTAAAACTGTCGGATGCAACCTGCTTACAACTTGAGTTTTACTGTGTAAATCAAGCGCACAACTCACCTGCGACAACGTAGACGAGTTGTGCAGGCTTGATCACAGTAGAATTTAAGTTCTAAACAGGTTGCATGCAACAATTTTAGGCCGAAATTGTGTAGTGAAAGTTGGCATATAGACTGAAAACGCCGTTATAAGACCAGGTTCCATTCCCGGAAGCATACTGGTATATACTTTTGGCCCATGTACGAGAAGTGTTGAAAGCATCGCAGGTTTCCTCTCAAACAGTAACACGGGTTCAAACTGGGATGGACTTCAGGCCGTTTTCCACTTCAAGCGTATACCGTACCGAAACGAATCAAAATTTTTTTAGAATTTCAAAATTTAGTGAATCTTGATTGTTTAATACTTCCGTAGTACGCCAGAAAGTTGACTTGCGACGAACTTTTCATTTTGATACACGAATACACCCGGAAGTACGTGGACTTAACATGCTCACCAGTATAGCTACATTTGGGTGTACTGTGCGGGCTAAGCGAAAAACGGCCTTAACTGGCTCGATATTGAGAACAATATATTAAACACTATTTAAACTGAAAGGGCTATAGATTTAGTATTACATGAAAAACTGAAAGTAACTTTTCAGTTCCACAAGTTCTGTTATAAAGACTGTAACTTACATATTTCTCCAGTGTTTTGACTATTGTATATATTAGCGCAACAGTATTTGACTACTTTCTATGGCAACTCAGTTTAGCATAGCGTATCTCTTTAGCATTCTAGTAGGCTACGCCGTAGTTGTTCAAACTGCTACGTTATTTACAGTCGTTTTCACGGCTCATCGGCATGACCACGCTAACAAATTAAAACGTTCAAGTTGTTTCGGGTGTTTTATGTGAATTCCCTAGGACTATTGCTACTTCAGGGAATCTCAGGGTTGTTTAGAAGAAGGATAAGTCAAATAGTAAAGTATGTTTTGGCTCGATCACAAAAGTAGAAGAAATTTTTTTCCCTTATCGCCGTTGTTGAATGTTGGTTGCCATGGAAACTTACTAATGTGTATCTCACGACTTCAATGAAGATTGATAATTAGTTTAGCAGACTCAACTGCTAGTGAACTAAACAAATTTCAACACTAGCAATTGCCTTTGAACAATACGTAATCTTTTGCAAAACGACACGTACGCTTTTTTTTTACTTGTAAATTTGTATTAGCAACAATTGATAATGAGATCGTTTTCGCGTCCTTAATCTTGATCTTGGCTTTATATTTTTTCTAAAAGCAGATCTTTATATTTTACCCCCTTAGTTGATGATAATAAGTATTAGTATTTTTGCACAAGTGAGCATAACAAATCCTACACGTTGACTGGTCAAATTTGACGTAATAAGCTGTTATATTCACCCACAGGTGAATATAACAAAACAGAAATTTTCAAAATGGCGGCTACCCGTTTTGTGGAAGTTAACTGACAAAGAAATAAGCGAAATTAAAATAAATTCAGTCTCAAAAAACACGAAAGCTTGTGTAAAAATACTAAAACAATTATTCGCCTCAGGCTCGGTGATTATCGGGGAATATTCACCTCGACTTCGTCTCGGTGAATATTCCCCGATAATCACCTCGCCTTCGACGAATAATTGTTAAATGTTAATATTGTATGAACTGTCTGAGTTTGAGACAGGCGTATTCCTTACTTATGACGCGGGTCCTATATACTAGAGCCTCGTTTAAATTAATTCTTTTGACACCGTACCGTGGTTTTCCACCAACGAAGTGTTTTGCGCGAAATGACTTTTTCCTTTGTCGGCGACGATTTTGCTGACGTGTAGGTGATGCCGACAAGCCAATGAAAAAATTCTCGAGTGAAAAAATTCTCTAGTGCATGAAAAACTAGCCTAACTTGTTGAAATTATTTTGTCATTGGTTGGAGACGCGAAAATTATCACTATAATATGTTTTATATCTGTTACCTATCTTCCGTAGAGGCTTCGCAGTTTGGTTAATTTCTTTGTTTTTTTTTTTATAATTAGCAGCTTGCGGCAGGCCAGAAGCAAGCACGCGGGGTGAAAAGTGGGCGTCGTGGACATACGGAGATAATAGATAATCACTCTACCAAGCTCAAGATAGCCCACAGGCTAATAATTATAGAAAACAAATGTTAACAAAGTGCAAACCTGGCACAAAGCCACAGAATAAAGACACACAGAAGGTCGACTCAGCGAAAAAAAGCGCAACGCTGCCGCGTCATGACTCGTAATAATGATGCGTCATCAAAATGCTGACGCCATGGTTCTAGCCAGTGGCCTTATGAGAGGCATTTACCCCCCTGGACGTCCGCCATTTTGAATATTATCAGGGGTGAATGCCTCTCGTTAGCGCACTGGTTAGGACTATTGCGTCAGCATTTTGATGACGAATTACGGTTAGGCCAAAATCACAGGAAAACTAAGAAGTCAACCTTCTGTTTGTCTCTATATATTCTGTGACAAACCTCTGCGGAGCATAATATGCATGGTCCCACACATTCCAATTTACCTTCTGCTCTTTTATGTCTTTGTGAATTGGAGATAAAATATCTACTGAATGTAAACATGACTTACGAGTCATGACAACATGACCTTTATAAGCTCAAAATGTATGTTTATCATCTCATAGATTGCCCATAACTCGAAAGCACACTAACGATGAAAGTTTCATGCAACTTACTTTTGCTATCTATCATTTTCTTGATGTTACTTGGACTGCTGACAGCCAATAAACAATCGCAGAAGCTTTTTAGGAAAGATAAAAAAGGTATGCTTTCGACTGTTTAGTGATCCGGTACCTATCGTATCCTTAAACTTATTATATCACAACTACATATTATGTAAGCAGCTAGTAGGAAGGGTTTGGTAGATTTGTTATTTTGAGGCCAAATAACTCGAATTCGGCTTTTTCATATTTGTTTGGCCTCCAAAAAAAGGTTTGGCCTTCTGGCTTCTTTTTGGCCTCTTCACAGTTTCCAAAAATTTTGAGAAATTCTATTGATTATTTTGAAATAATGCATTGGTTTTTGCAGGTTGATTCCATTTTTTTCTTCTATTCATTGTCAGAAATATTAAACCTGGTTGTAATTTTAGGCGCTAATCAGGGTTCATGCAATCCAGGTTTTATCCAGCCAATTAAACAGCTGATAAACTTTAACCAATCATGATTGAGCATACCAATATGTTCACAGAAGTCCGCATTTGGCTTCTATTTTGTCTTCTTTTGAACAAAAAGTTGTTTGATATATATCTTTTGGTAGATTTTGGCAACATTTTCAAAGGCATTTGCCGCCGAGCATGTGCAAACCCTGTTATTAGGTAGTATGATGATTTCACATTTGGCTGTTAGCCAATCAGAAACTATGAGTTGTTTTAAATAAAAGCGCTTGAATACAAAGAGTATTTTACACATATAGCCTTTCACAAAATGACGAAAAGTTTAGAATATATTCAACTTTTTCTCTTTTTCTCTTTTGAATGTTTGGCGAAGCGGTGAGTCAGTGATATGTGATTTTTTCGGTTTGTGTAATGTTTTGACGGCACTTGACCCCCCGTTCGAAAGGTTATTTTGTGAGTATTACAATGGTGGGTGTTGTTTTAAAGGGGGGGGGCTAAATACTCGCCGAGATATTTATTTTAGAAAAATTGAATCGTAATGTAATGCGAAACCACTTGTCAAGAAAGAGTTAAATAAATAACAATATATTTATCCCTGCACATGCAATTGTTCGTATTTCCTATAGGGTTAATTAAATGATTTTTATCAACAATTTGATACAATTATAATATTGTTACAACTTGTGGAAAAGCTACACGCTTGTTGCGAACATATCCTGTTGACGAGATGTTGTGTAACTGATGGTTTAAATTACTGGTTGAAAGGCTGCTTGCCTGCTTGGGTGGTTGTTGGTCGATTGAATCGTTGGATAATGGCTTGTTCAATAACTAACTGACTTTTATAATTATTTTAATAGTTCCAACTTTGGCATGGGAAGATATTATATCCAACCACAGTGTCCCTTCTGAAACTTACTGTGCATTTAACTGTGGTAATGAGCCAACATGTGCTGGACTTTAAATACAAATTTGGTGCAAACAGTCCATCAGTAAACTGCCAAATCAGCAACACTACTGGCAGGAACAACATGGCAAATTATGATGATCAAGACTGGGTGTTTTTTATCGATGTTACAAAAAAATTGGTACGTATACTTAAAGTATGTGTAATACGTAACAGTTTATTCATGGTGCGTATATACACCTAATCTTAGTGTGCAGTGATAACCAGTTTTTGCAGTGGTGATAAAAGTAAAATGTGCAGTGATGAAATGTAAAATGTGCGGTGATAAAACGTGCTGTGATAAGTTGTTAATTATAGCAAATGAGGAAAACATAGAAAAACTAAACTAAAAATTCGTCTTGACACTTAATCAGAGTATTAATCAAAACATTTTGAATGAGAATAGTTTGATTGCAATTGAAATTATAACTGCTGCAAAATTATCGAACGTCCGCACTAATATTATACTGAAGGTTCATCAGATGAACAAAGTCTCCTGCCAATTGAATATTAAAAGATCTCTTTATATATGACCTTGGAAGGTGGAGTGAATCATATTTAACTTTTTGTAATCGGTGTATAATCTTCAGAATTATATAGAATGTCCCCGCACATTGCAGGAAATGCCCTATTAGACAGCCTAGATTATACAATCTTCTGTGGGTGCATGCCCCTGGCCTGGAACTCATTTAGAGGTCTGTTACGCCTAAGCCACATTTCATTTGCCAGGACGAAAATATTTCTTTCCTGCAAGCATGTGAAATATGAAACTATGCTGTCATAGATAATTGTGTAACTGTAGGTGCTATCAAGGCCGTCCAGAGGGGTAAAGGGGGCAATTTTCCCTGGGTCCCCATATAAAGGGGGGCCCAAATAAAGAATATTAGTGCAATATACATAGATATAACTGTCAACAGACTTCTCAAATGTAGGATTTGGCCATTTTTGGACCTCAGACGTCAACCATTTTCCGGGGAGAATACTCCCCAGATCATAGTGTTAGAAGATGGAATCACGAGGGGTCCCAAGTCTGAATTTGCCCTGGGCCCTCAAATTTCCTTGGGCGACCCTGGCTGCTGCATGTGTAGTAGCCTATATGTTGTTTGGCATTTTTGAATATCAATTGTAGCCTGTCTTGTGGTTACACATTATTATAAGGTTGTGTTCAGACCGCATTTTCAGGGCATGCTTCTGCTCGGCTAAACTTTGAACAAAAATGTACAGTGATATAAAAGGTTCTTAAAATTATGTATGTTAGCGTATAAAACGAAGTCTTGAAACAATAGCGTGATTTCTTTTCCGGATTTTTATCTCCATGTTTTATTGTTTAGATACTTCGTTTTTTCAATAAAGCCGTGAAACCAACTTGACGTATTTAGTACGTCACAAACTAAGTATTAGCAAGTATAAAAAAAAACAAAGAAAAATATTGTTGGTTTGATTGAAAGAGTTGCTGTTAATCTAACCTAAGCATTACCTAACCTGAGGGTTACTTTAAAGGGGAACTTGCAGTGGTCTTCTTTAGTCGAACCGGCCTCAGACACTTTCACATACTATTTAAAACACGAGCAGTAGCGCATGCTTTATAACTCAGTAAGATATAAACGCAGCTCAAGTGTTTTATATCTGATAAAGAACTGTTTGCGAGCGTCTTAAACGCCCCATCTGATGAGTTTATTGGCAAAGTATTTTTTTAAATAAACGTTATCAGAGCCGAGAATTTAAAATCAAATGAACATAATTTTTTTCATATAATTTAATATCCTTTGTCTTTTCCTCATGAATTATTAATGAGTTTTTAATGTACAGTATTTTAGGCTATATTCATCCGTACTTTATATATAGTTGAAAAGTAAGAAAGAAATGACTAGAAAGCCCGATATTGCTACAACTGAGAAAGAAATTTATACTACAACATCTGGTATTCCTACAACTGGTAAGTGCAACGCATATTTTAGATTAAATATCTTCATTTTTTTAATATTGCAAATTAAAGTCGATGAAAATTCCTGTCAAAGACTAAAGCTTCTCAAACCTTTTCAAAAGTAATCTACTCGCGTATGTGGAATTTGAAAGATCATCTTGGCTGCCGCTCAAGTTTAGTTACACGATTTATTTTCTTGACCACATAATTGTTCCGCTGGGGAGCATGCAGTCGCTTTCAATTTTGTTAGCTAAACATGCATAATGTCGCTAAAATATGAAAAACATTTTCATATTAAGATTTAGATATCATAAAATATCCATGTAGAAAACGTGAGAGAAATGTAACCTATATCGTCCTATATCTGCAAATCGCATGGAGATTTCGCCCTGGTTAATTTACACAAGTTTGCTTTTCTCCGCTAAACGGAATATCGTCGAAACGCATATCGCCGAAATGGTCGATAAACTTGTCGCATCCAACCTCTGTCTGATTTACTGCGGCTCACTTTCGGTTCTCCTTGTAAAATCACGGATACAGATTGATTAAACGTTCATGCTTTATAAATGCTAAAATTATAATTTTTATATTGATATTTTAATTGATGATTTACACTATATGAGAGAGTACAAAAACTCCGAAACTTATTTGTTAGCGACTGAAATGTTGTCGTTAAATGCGATACCCAACCCCTCCTCCCCCCCACCTCAGCCTTTCGCTACGGCCCTGGAGAGACGGTATCCACCAAGGATTACTCGAAAGGTGGGTCGTCTGCCTTGCAGGGAATGCTGGGATAAGTAAAAATCTATCTTCATAATGATCCATTTCATTTCTTGAAATTCATTTAGTTCTTCCCCAACATAATGAATGCTTTGTATATACATGGCTGAATGAAAGCAGCAGAAATGAAAAATATTCAGTATCAGAGTCAAATTGTGACGACCGTCTTTCAGGATGGTACAGATTTGGAGGAGGAGCTGGGATTAAAATGGCATCATCGTGTGTACCTGCGAGGAGATGTGGAGCTAATTTCCCAGGTTGGACGAATGGCGCTCACCCTACAGTTGCTGATGGCAAGGTGACCAGGAATGTGTGTTACACTTGGTTCAGTGATTGTTGTTTTTCTCAAACGGCATCGAGGTTGTGAATTGTGGACAGTATTATGTTTACAAACTAGGCCCTTCTCCTGGTTGTAGTTACAGATATTGTGGATCAGATAATTGATGCAGATTGTTCCACGTACACATTAAGATGCATTTACACTACCCACTAGCGGACTGACACTAGACTTCAAAGATTGAACTTTGTTCAATTGACTTAACGTAAATGATCCAGCAAACGTTCACCCTCTAACAGATTAACAGACGCCCCAGTAAACTCAGAATCATAGAGCAGCCACCCCTCTCTATTAACTATGTCTTATCTAATAAACGCCCGTGATTCGTAGACTTTTTAATTAAAAACATTTCTTGTAGTAAATGTGAAACAGCTATGAAGCTGAAGAGTTTTACTTTTTTTTACTCTGGAAACTTCCAGGAAATATTCTCAAAATTAATCGTGAAACTAATGTATGCAAGAACAAAAGCTCCCATCTAAAACACTCTCCTTATCTAATAAACGCCCCCCTCTTCAAACGATCAAAAATCTAATAAACATTCTGTGCGTTCTTTAGATCATTTACGTTATCCTTTCACTTCTAGTTGATTTCAGTTTTGTTGTTTTTTGTCACCAGTATAGAGATATATGAACAGTTAAAATCGAAAGCTGATCATAGGACATGGACATAATAATTAATATATCATTGTTGCACCGGTATTGTAGTATTAGCAAACTGAGCGGAATATATTATCTGCTGGAGGAAACGTTTGATTTCATAAGTGACTTAATTGAAGGCATAGCAAGTGTTTTGAAACTTAGGGTTAATTGGCAAAGATTGTTAAATGGGATGTGATTCCAGGTAACGATTGTTCTTGGATAAAATGAAAACTTATACACATTGACACACGACTGAATTTGGCGGTAAGGACAGATATTAGGCAGCCTGGATGCTCTAGTCAAAGGACACACGTCATCAGGAAGACTGATTCCAACAAGGCCTTGATGGATCTTGTAGAACACAGTGGCTTGGTGTAGCAGTCGCCGTTGTTGGAGATTGTCCCAACCCAGGTGGTTGATCATTGGAGAGACGTGGCTAGCTCTGGAATAGTCATTGAAGACAAATCTAGCAGCTCTGCGTTGAACCATCTCGATCTTGTTGATGTTCCTCTTGGTGTAAGGGTTCCAGACTGTAGAAACATACTCAAGTTGTGGACGGACAAGACTAGTATACGCCTATGCATGCCAAAAGGTTACTTGCATGATAATAATTCGAAAATGACATACACATAGATAAATGCAACTAGTATTCAAAATCAGTATAAGGGGCCTGGGAACGACTGTGTTGCCTTGACAACAAAATTAGAACTATTTTCCCATGCGTCTCATCATATACTATCTGTATGCAAAATTTCATTTGATTTGAGCGAATAATAACTTAGATATTATGCTTCAGCTTACTATTCAATAAACATACTTACCCAACTAATGACGTCACACGTTGTGCTGAATCAGCAATTTATATTTTACACATTTTTGCGCATAACTTCGGAACCAGATGAGAAAGAATATAGCAGTAAACGGCTAATCGGCTTATTTTTTCATGGTCTTTCAGATAAATTAAAGCAATAAAAATTCTTGTTGCCAATACCCTTTAAAAATTCAAGGTACTTTTGTATAATTAAAAGTTCAGTTTCTCTATTTAACCGAACAGCAAACAAAGATTTAATTAGTCAGTTCTGTGCTCGGCTTGAATGCGCGCGCCCAAGCTTTCTCAAGGTCTCAACTTGCTGGACGCAGATATACTCTAACGGGCTAACAACAACAACAACGAAATTCTCAATCGCACCACGAAGAAGGCGATGTGGCTCAGAAAACAACGCCGGTAGGACCTGATCGATAAATAAGACTTTTGCCGAAGCCAGTTGGCAGGATCGAGCAAAGACATCTTGGCTGTCAACAACAAGCTTTCGAATACATGACTAGTTTTGCTGTTCTTTCAGCGTCGTGTGTCCAAACTTTGTCAAAGATTTTGATAAAGCCCTTTCAAAATACTGTTTGTTTGATTTATTTTCTTCCATAAAGCATAAAAGAAAAGAAATTCGAAGAAATTCGATAATGTAAAATTTAATACATGCGTTTAACCTTAATTGTCGCCTTGACATGATGATGATCAACCAATCAGATTTCCCGGCCGTCCACCAGATAGACGGGAATCCCACAGTATAGACTGGTTTTGTGTCAGGCCCTATTTAAAATTAGGGCCTGAACTTCAGGTTAACTGAACCGAAGATCGGAAACCAGCAGAATACTATTCCACTATCGGCATAGTTTAATTAGCACTTGACGAATCAATCTCGTACCCAGAGTATGCTCGTTCGCAGGTTAGGTGCTGGGCATGATCTGCGAACGGGCATACTCTAGGTACGAGATTGTTGACGAATAAGAGTTATTAATTTGCTTATTTAAAGGTGATGTAAAGTCCGTAATGTAAACAAAGCTTTGTTTACATTTTGAACTCAGTGCTACAGTTGTAAGGTATGATTAGATATATATTATACTGAATTTTTAACACTCTTCTGGTTCGTTATGCTTGTAAATGAATACAGACTAGAGATTCAATTCAAGAAAGTTCGGAAGGTGCGAAATATTAACAACATTCCAAAGGTTGCTCCCCCAATTTCCCCCACTGATGGAATGTGTTGATGCGCAGAATATATGCGCAGAACGGACTTTACAGCATCTTTAAGTAATTAGTTAAGTGTTTTGCCGAACCGACATTGGAAATTTTAACACAATTTAGCACCTGGATGTAAATGGTTTCAACAGTCATAATAGCTTTGCCAAAATATCGGCGAAACGTCCACAAAGACACGTTTAGTACTTTAGTTCAGGCGGCATCTAGTATTATGAAATAGTTTAGCAGTTTTCCTCAATATAGTCGTTCTGAATATTCAGAACACGTCGGCATGTACATTGCATATGTACTCATCATCTCTTCACACTCAGTATAGTTTATGGTCCCTATTTGTGGATCGTCCCCCCCCCCCCCAAGGACGAATTCTTAAAAAAGACCCTCCCACTTAACCTTCTTGGATGAGGTCGTGAGAGACGCCAACAATATTCAAATTTATAACAATTTTAAATTTCATTTACCAGCGGATATTCACTTTGCATAGGTGTAAATTTCAACTTTTGAATTTCGTTTTAATTATCACCACAACGTTTTTCGAGACGCGCTCAGTTCGTTTGGCAGCTGCAAGAATATTCTATCAGTTTAAGAAAAACATTGAGGTAGGAAAAGTTTCTATAATTGTTTTGGATAGTTAACATGTATATTAGTGGAATATTTTATACAATTGAAATAATTATATACATTTTCATCTGCTATATGTATGAATTGCGCATTTGAATCTAATGTATCTTCGTAACTGAGCCGATTTACACTACTCAACTTTTGCCTAAAACTGTCGCTTGCAACTTGCTCACAACTTGTCATGAGTTGTACTTGTACTGCGTAAATCAAGCACATGCACAAGTGCACAACTCACCTACGACACACAACGTGCGTTATATATACTTTTTGTCTCCTGAGATTCTACTCGTGATGAAAATTTATGTATAGGTGTATTGATATTCTTGTTCTTACGATGTTATTTTTTGTGATGGTAATGACATGAACGAATTTCTTCTTTTCTACATGCACGCCTGGTGCCATGCAGCAGCCAGCTATTAGTCCAGCGAATGTTGTATGTTATTTTTTCTCTTGAGATTCTACTCCTGATGTAAATGTATAGCTGTATTGAAATGTAAATGTATAGCTGTTACGACATTGTAACATATCAGAGGTCCTGGCGGCCTGGCCAATGTTTTTTCTCTACAGCCTGAGCCTGGAGGCCCCCATTTGGCCCATTGGGGTTGGGGGCCCCCGGGCTCTCCCAGTCCGAGCCCATAGTAGTTACGCCACTGAATTTATTTTAGTTTTAATTAAAGAAGGCAACTTTGCCAACTTATTTTAGTTTTAAAGAAGTCCGACAATATTGTCAGACCAAAATAAAAAATAGGCACTCAAAGAGTGCGTAAGGATTTGCAATTTTGTTGTCAATTTTATAATGCAAGAAAGATTGAAAAATATCACTTCATAATGTAAGGACGATGGAAAAATATCGCCCGAAATGTAGTATAACAAAACACAACATCATGCATGACAAATCTTTTCTTCGAATGTCAACTTTGTTTAATTACTGTTATATTCAAAGTTAATCTACTACAACTTTTAAATGGCTTTATCACTGCCTCAAAGATAAAAGAATAACCGAATTTGTAGAAATGTTGAAGATATTTTATAATTTAACGTTTGGACAACAAACAACAAAATTATTTCGATGTTTTCGCATTCCGCAACAGGCAATACATTTCTAATTCATTTCCAATGAATACGAATGAAAAATGGAACAATACAGTTTTTATAGTGGAAACCACAGAATAAAGATCAGTACCACAAGGGCCACTCAGCGGTGCAACGTGTCACCATTTTTCTATGCAAAAACATGCAGTTGACTGGCCAGAAGGCGGGGCCTTCAGCCAATACAGCGCGTTTATTGGCCAGAAAATGTAATCGACTGGCTAGGAAGATGGCGGGGCCCTTCTGTGTGCCTTATTCTGTGGTGGAAACACCGCTTTTGATTTTATTTTATATGGCCGCTCCTGAGTTGAACAAATTTGTATTTTAGGACCTTTTCCATTTGTATTTCTAGCACAGTACAAAACAGTCATATATTTATTCGTTTAGCTGAAAGTAAGTGGTACAATGTTTAGTACGAAAATGAGCGAGGTTTTTGCCCGAAAGATTGCGAATATCGACAAACACAAATGGCGGATAATAGCTTCCGGCGGTTCACGAATACTCGACTCGGAACTCAACGTCACTAATGTGTTTCTATCTATCTATCTATCTATCTATCTATCTATCTATCTATCTATCTATCTATCTATCTATCTATCTATCTATCTATCTATCTATCTATCTATCTTACACACCCGATGACATAAAGGATTTTGCGTCGCAAATCCTTAAAAATTAGGAATATATTCTTCTACTAAAATGGATTTATGGACTGTCTCAATATTTGTGCATCTTGTTTATATCCCATGTAATATGGTCTATGGGTTACGGTGCGAACGATTATACAGCTTGTTCTAACATGCGCATGATTTTAGTAGGAATCGAACATCTTGCGATTCAATTGGTCATACCGCTGCACAGGAATCGCAGTCCGACAATATTGTCAGACTGGTAAAAATTTCCTTACAAATTATTTCGTTTGTATCATTATCACAGTATAGGGAGACAACCAGTAGTGCCACTTAGGGGAGAGAAAAGTGGGAATTATTTAAGCTAGGTCCCAGGTGTTTTACGCGGCCAAACTCATTACTCTGTAATACAATTTTATAGTGAACTGCTGCCATTTACTGGCTGCCAATATGTAAATTAGGTTGGCAGCCAGTAAACAATGTGGACACTTTTTTACACTGAGTGGCCCTACTGTAGTTTTCATATACTGTGTCATTATTAAGTAATCATCATTTTGCATGCTGTTTATATCCCACGTAATGTGATCTATGGATTACGGTGCGAACTATTATACGAGCGATAGAGCATGCGCATTATGATATTCTAATTCGTATGAAAACGAATGACAACAAATATGAAAAGTGAGACATCTGATATTCTGTTTAGACAACAGTTGGCTGTGTTCATTTTAGACTTAACCAGGAGGCTGTTCCATTTACCGTTCGGAGTACTCCGGATTTTCGAAACACTAATTAAATCGAACCAATAATAGTCACATGACTGTTCTGACGGTCACATGACTGTTCTGGCTGCCCCTACTTTTGAGTAGGGGCAGTCAGAACAGTCATGTGACCGTTTTCGGTTCGATTCAATCAGTGTTCCGAAAATCCGGAGTACTCCGAACAGTAAATGGAGCAGCCTCCAGGAGCATCGGCGAAAAATGAAACTAGAGCATCTTGCGATTCAATTGGTGCATCTCTAGCCTAATTTTTTTCTCTAGCCTAAATTGGGCAATTTGCCAATTTCTTTTATTAGTCAACGAGTCCGACAATATTCTCAGACTGGTAAATATTGTCAGACTGGTAAAAATTTCCTTATATTTTGTTTAGATTTTTTAGTTTCGTAAATAATCACCATTTTGCATGTTGTTTATATCCCACGTAAAGTGTTGTATAGATTACGGTGCGAACTATTATACGAGCGATAGAGCATGCGCATTATGATATCTTAAAATTCTTGATTCTGTTTGGACAACAGTTGGCTGTGTTCATTTTAGACTTTACCAGGAGCAGCGGCGAAAAATGAAACTAGAAGATCTTGCGATTCAATTGGTGCATTTCTAGCATAAATGTTTTCTCTAGCATAAATTGGGCAATTTGCCAATTTCTTTTATTAGTCAACAAGTCCGACAGTATTGTCGGAGCAATGTAAAAATTTTAATTATTCATATTTGCGTCTTGTTTTTAATAGTGATGGCGACAAATTTTTGCATGTTGTTTGTATCCCACCTAATATAATCTATGGATTACGGTGTGAACGATTATGTATAGGTTATTTTGAGGCAACGAGGGGATATGTGATTTATTCACCGAGGCGCGCAGCGCCGAGGTGAATAAACACATATCCCCGAGGTGCCTCAAAATAACGTACTTATTTTTCACACTGCGAGGTCGCGTTAATGAGTCAGAAAAGAAATAATTCTCAATGCCATATTGCTTGTGCGATGTTGTTTTTTCTCATTTTTTGTGCTGCAAAGACATTGCAGGTGAATATTAGAGGGGATTATTAATTGCAGGTGAATATTAGAGGGGATTATTAAACGGAAATTGAATAGAGTGGAATATTAAATATATTCCCCGATAAGAACAAAGGAAACCGAGCAGGGTGAAAAATAAATAGCAATAGAGCATGCGCATTATGATATTCATATGTTCATTTTAGACTTAACGCCCGGCGTTCACCAGTGCAAGTTGCACGCAGTACGCACACTTGTCATTCGTGACCAATTCACCTTTAACCTTATAACTAAAATTTTGATCTAGACAAGTCTAGACAAAAATTTCATCACAGCTTGAAAGAGCATCACAACTAGTAATGTTTGCAATTTTCAGTCATTTTAGATTACAAACGGGAAATTGATACCCAAACACCTGATTTGGGTATCAATTTCCCGTTTGTATAAATCTAAAATGACTGAAAATTGCAAACTTCGCAGGGCTATATTATCCGCATTTTACAACATTTCGTAACGAAACTTTGGAATATTACTAATTTTGTGATGCTCGTTCCAGCTGTGATGAAATTTTTGTCTAGATCAAAATTTTAGTTATAAGGTTAAAGGTCCATTGCGTGTAGACTTGCCCCAAGTCTCGCTCGAATGGTTTTGATAGGGTCTATCTGGTTTACTATGAGATCAGTTTTGAACTTCTGTCCAGTTTATTGTAAGATCAGTTTTTAACTTGAAGGAGTGTATCTAAAAGTCGAGAGTCGAGAGTAAAAGTCAAGAGTAAAAGTCGAGAGTCGAGAGTAAAAATCGAGAGTCGAGAGTAAAAAGTCGAGAGTAAAAAGTCGAGAGTCGAGAGTAAAAAGTCGAGAGTCGAGAGTAAAAGGTCGAGAGTCGAAAGTAAAAAGTCAAGAGTTGAGAGTAAAAAGTCGAGAGTCGATCGAGAGTAAAAAGTCGAGAGTCGATTTTTAACACAATATATAACCGATCCGTAACAACGGCTGATTTTTGCCGTACGGGCGAGGGGGGGGGGGGGGGAGGCAGTCCCGCCCCCAGTCAAAATAAAGTAATGCCAATTATAAACGTATAAATTCGGGCAAATTGGCCATGGGGAAATAAATTTAAAAAGAAGACAGTACATGCAATATGGTATTTGAAAATACCAGAAATATGTAAAAGTAACAAGGAATCGACAAATAGGAAAATATTTTTGTCTACTTCCCAACGACAATTTTGGAAATTTAGTTACACGGAAAATTTTATTCAGTGGGTAAAAGTCGGGTAAATTTCTTTCTGGCTCCCTGATTTTTTCCCGCCCGTACGCCTATGACGGCTGAACTAATTTCATTTCCTGTGTTTATCTGCGGAACATAAAGCAAACAATATTTGCGAAACATAATTTAGTATCCTCAAATTCTCGAAATTAAAGTAATTAAAACAAGAGGCATATACAATCAAAGGAAAATCCAGTGTAATATAAAACAAAAACTTTCGCAAAAATTTAGCCACAACATTCAATAATTATCAGTTATAGACCTGAAACGAGGGGTATTCCACAAAAAATTACCCTGAGGGATGAAATATTCCGAGGGCGAAGCCCGAGGAATATTTCATCCCGCAGGGTAATTTTTTGTGGAATACCCCGAGTGAAAGGTCTATAAATGGTATATTATACCGAACCTTTCAAAAATAAGTAGAAAACAAATACCATTCAATTAACTTTTAATTTCAAAACACAACTTTTGATAACTTTACATTTAAAAAAGTCGAATTTCCCGCTCAAGCGTGGTATTCGAAGTCGAATACCATGGCCCCGGGTAAAACACCCAGGGTTCAAATTGCCTAGGTCATAGTATTCGCTGAAAAATACCATGGTCATGTGGTACAAATTTAGTTCTCTGATTGGACAAGCTCATTGTGAGGTATAATATTAATAACTATTATCTAATAACTAGCTTTATCGCTTCCTTATATATTACTGTCCATCCTTCCCGCTTTTACATGCACCTATAAAAATTACTCATATCATGTGAAGCTACATATAAATACTAGGACTTTCAATCACGTGCAAGACATATTACCACCCGATAGAGTCACGCATACGACAAAAGAATCCTATTAATTTTTACTGGCTCGTATTTATGAATTCACAATTGTATGAATCGTTAGATTGTGCTCAACGTGGATTTCTTAATACACTCTCGTTTGATATAAACGTACGTTAATGAATAAGTAACATTTTAGTTACAAGCCTGGAGATGGTTGTCAAAATTCAGCGGAGTTTATGTGTCAGTTAGAATGAAATGACATGAGTGAAAACATTTAGCAAGATTGAGGCATCAAATGCGATATTATTTTCTTATCCAATCGTTTTTGTTCACGTTATTATTATTGACTGTTGTAGCAATATTTATTGGAAAGTTTGTATTTCAGCCGTTGGTAATGGTTATGTAAAGCTATATATAGATTGTGTTAAACGTGATTAAAAATATTTTGACTTTGTTGTTTTTGATGACATTTGCCGACTCTCGACTTTTTACTTTCGACCTTTTACTCTCGACTTTTACTCTCGACTCTCGACTTTTACTCTCGACTCTCGACTTTTACGCTCGACTCTCGACCTATACTCTCGACTCTCGACCCTCGACTTTTAGATACACTCAACTTGAAGCGGAGAGTTCAAAACTGATCTCATAATAAACTGGATAGACCCTGTCAAAACCCATTCGAGCGAGACTTGGGGCAAGTCGAAATTACGTGCGACAAAAGTCTTAGTGTGCGAGGAAAATATTGAAGATTTTTGTTACTCGTGCCATGAATAACAAATATCAAAATATGTTTCGTACTTTCTGTCATTCGTGACATAAATTCCTAGTGTGCGGCAAATAGCTCATCGCAACTTTTCGCAACAAAGAAGTTCGCATGTCGCATGCGTGATATTCCCCAAAACAACGTGCGCACTTCTTTGCTTTTTTTCTGCCTAACAAAACGCCTTGGGGCATTCCCATGGTCATTTGCTTTCTACTTAATTTTCATCGCATTCCCATGAATCATTGCACAAACAAGCAATGTTAGGGACTGTGGAAGAGTCCGCGTTTGATCATGTCTCAAACATAAATTGGACTACTTCTTTTAAATTAAATAAGTCCGACAATATTGTCAGACCAAAATAAAAATTCTGTTAATATTATCTTCACTACCTACACTGGCACCAACCAGTCCATGCCTCAACATTTTTGCATGTTGTTTATATCCCACGTAATGTGTTGTATAGATTACGGTGCGAACGATTACACAGCAATAGAGCATGCGCATTATGATATTCTAATACATATGAAAATGAATGACAACGAACATGAAAAGTGAGACATCTGCTTGGAAGAAAGCCAGTTTACTGTGTTCATTTTAGATGCTATTTGATATCTGTCCCAGTCCCTTGCGCATTTGTGATGCATTTCACTCAGTGAGCTCTATATATATTTCTGGAGCAAAAACTTCATATTTCTGGAGCAAAAACAGTCATTCGGCCAATGAGAAACGTGAAGCCAAGATGGCTGAAATTGACGTCCAATAGCTATGAAGCTTAAGGTTGTAAACAGCTAATTCCAGTTTTTTCTAACGGACCGTATCGCTAACCAAGTTATCAGTTCATAAAACCATAGTGTTATTCTTTAAATCGATGTCAAAATACAAAATTTCGGCACACTTCATGCCAGCTTCGTGTTCAACCGCGCAGACAAAAACAATAGAAAGGGACTGGAACTGACGTCCAATGACTCTTCAATTAGGGGCCATTCACAAAGGATGTCCGGCCAAATAATGGATTTTCAGACCCCCCTCCCCCCCTTGTCCGGCTTTGTCCGAATTAGTGACCCCTCCCCCCCTCCCCCGGACATCTGCCATGCCTTGCAAAAACTCACGCAACCTTGTATATATCAAGAGTAAAAAACTTTTTTTACTTTTAGAACTTTTTTATAACTGTAAATGTGAACACAAAAACATATAAATTACTAATTAAAACAAAATCTAGTGTTAACCACATAGTCAAAATGCCAATTTCACAATGGGAAGGACTGCTCAAAATAGAGGGAAAAAGAAATTTGTTTTTGAATTTTTTTAAATTTCGGACATCCGGATTGATAACCCCCCCCACCTCCCCCCCTATGTCCGAGTTTGTCCTGATTTTCCAAACCCCCCTCCTCCCCTCTGCTCGGACATCATTTGTGAGCCTTTCTCACGCCGCCAGTTTTGAGCCGGAGCCTGCGAGATAAGTCCACATAACAGTGACTTTTCAAAATTTGTTGGACGAATGATGGTAAATTTGCGTTGTAAATGGTTAGTTTAATTTGAAAAATCGCTTTTCACATTGTTTTAATTGTCTGCATTGGTTAACGAGAATTAGATGCCACCCAAAAATGGCGGATATTCGTCATCGTGAGAAAGGCTAATTTCTTCCATCTTGGCAGTTAAATTTTTGGACTCGAGTACTCGCTCCAGATACTAGGAGCAAACGTCATTTGTTATTAAAGTGAAACCTCTACCAAATGGGAATGCGAGGTTTCTTAATTAAGGCCCGTTTACACAGGCGATTTTTGCTGCGATTTTAGTTGCGATTTTCTCCTTTTGGAGGATATGAAGGAGTAGATTACTTAATGACGTTGTTATGAAATTTCATAACCTGGAACATTTATAACTCATCCACTCCTTCACATCCATCAGAAGAAGAAAATCGCCCTAAAATCGCAGCAAAAATTGCCCGTGTAAACGGGCCATTAGGTTGGTGCTTGTGCCATTACCTAACCTGAGGGTTACTTTAAAGGGGAACCTGCAGTGGTCTTCTTTAGTCGAACCGGCCTCAGACACTTTCACATACTATTTAAAACACGAGCAGGAGCGCATGCTTTATAACTCATATAAGATATAAAACACAAAACGCAGCTCAAGTGTTTTATATCTGATAAAGAACTGTTTGCGAGAATCTTAAACGCCCCATCTGATGAGTTTATTGGCAAAGTATTTTTGTTTAAATAAACGTTGTCAGAGCCGAAAATTTAAAATCAAATAAACATAATTTTTTTCATATAATTTAATATCCTTTGTCTTTTCCTCATGAATTATTAATGAGTTTTTAATGTATTATATATTCATCCGTACTTTATATATAGTTGAAAAGTAAGAAAGAAATGACTAGAACGCCCGATACTGCTACAACTGAGAAAGAAATTTATACTACAACATCTGGTATTCCTACAACTGGTAAGTGCAACGCATATTTTAAATTAAATATCTTCATTTTTTTAATATTGCAAATTAAAGTCGATGAAAATTCCTGTCAAAGACTAAAGCTTGAGAAGCTTCTTTTCAAAAGTAATCTACTCGCGCATGTGGAATTTGAAAGATCATCTTGGCTGCCGCTCAAGTTTAATTACACAATTTATTTTCTTGACCACATAATTGTTCAGCTGGGGAGCATGCAGTCGCTTTCAATTTTGTTAGCTAAACATGCATAATGTCGCTAAAATATGAAAAACATTTTCATATTAAGATTTAAATATCATGAAATATCCATGTAGAGAACTTGAGAAAAATGTAACCTATATCGTCCTATATCTGTAAATCGCATGGAGATTTCGCCCTGATTAATTTTCACAAGTTTGCTTTTCTCCGCTAAACGGAATCATATCGCCAAAATGGTTGATAAACTTGACGCATCCAACCTGTGTCTGATAAAATGCGGCTCGCTTTCGGTTCTCCTTGCAAAATCTCGGATACAGATTGATTAAACATTCATGCTTTATAAATGCTAAAATAATAATTTTTATATTGATATTTTAATTGATAATTTGCACTATATTAGAGAGTACAAAAACTCCGAAACTTATTTGTTAGCCACTGAAATGTTGTCAGCAAATGCGACACCCAATCCCCCCCCAACCTCAGCCTTTCGCTACGACCCTGGAGAGACGGTATCCACCAAGGATTACTTGAAAGGTGGGTCGTCTCCCTTGCAGGGAATGCTGGGATAAGTAAAAATCTATCTTCATAATGATCCATTTCATTTCTTGAAATTTATTTAGTTCCTCCCCAACATAATGAATGCTTTGGACATACATGGCTGAATGAAAGCAGCAGAAATAAAAAATATTCAGTATCAGAGTCAAATTGTGACGACGGTCTTTCAGGATGGTACAGATTTGGAGGAGGAGCTGGGATTAAAATGGCATCATCGTGTGTACCTGCGAGGAGTTGTGGAGCTAATTTCCCAGGTTGGACGTATGGTGCTCACCCTACAGTTGCTGATGGCAAGGTGACCAGGAGTGTGTGTTACACTTGGTTCAGTGATTGTTGTTTTTTCTCAAACGGCATCGAGGTTGTGAATTGTGGACAGTATTATGTTTACAAACTAGGCCCTCCTCCTGGTTGTAGTTACAGATATTGTGGATCAGATAATTGATGCAGATTGTTCCACGTACACATTAAGATGCATTTACACTACCCACTAGCGGACTGACACTAAACTTCAAACATTGAACTTTGTTCAATTGACTTAACGTAAATGATCTAGCAAACGTTCGCCCTCTAACAGATTAACAGACGCCCCAGTAAACTCAGAATCATAAGAATCATAGAGCAACCACCCTTCTCTATTAACTATGTCTTATCTAATAGACGCTCGTGATTGGTAGACTTTTTATTTAAAAACATTTCTTGTAGTAAATGTGTAACAGCTAAGAAGTTGAAGAGTTTTACATTTTTCACCCTGGAAACTTCCAGGAAATATTCTCAAAATTAATCGTGAAACTAATGTATGCAAGAACAAAAGCTCCCATCTAAAACACTTTCCTTATCTAATAAACGCCCCCCTCTTCAAACGATCAAAAATCTAATAAACATTCTGTGCGTAGGTTCTTTAGATCATTTACGTTATCCTTTCACTTCTAGTTGATTTCTGTTTTGTTGTTTTTCGTCACCAGTATAGAGATATATGAACAGTTGAAATCGAAAGCTGATCATAGGACATGGACATAATCATTAATATATCATAATTGTTGCAGCTGTATTGTAGTATTAGCAAACTGAGCGGAATATATTATCTGCTTGAGGAAACGTTTGATTTCATATTTATTATTGTGTTGTTGGTTTCATTCACGCCTGCATGGCGACAATCTTCCACTGGAAGTGGGAGGGTATTCTGCTGATGGCCGCAGAGTAAGTACATACAGAAGTTTTAATTTTACCAAATTTTTTTCAGTCCGCCATGTTCTTAGCAAGTGCCCTAAAGAGAGGCATTCACCCCCTGGAGCATTAAATTTCAAAATGTTTTAAGGGGGTGACGGCCTCTCTTTAGGGCACTTGCTAAGAACATGGAGGACTGAAAAAATCGCTTAGGCTAAATTAACCTGAATATATATATATATATATATATATATATATATATATATATATATATATATATATATATTTCATATTTTTATGTCTTTGTTTGACATTCGACAAAGCAGCAACACTCGCTAAGCACGAGGCGCGCATAAGTCTATACAATGAACTATAGAGTGCTCAAGAACGTGGTACCCCGAACGAGCATAATATATGATTTCGATATTTATATATATCGAAATCATATATATATATATATATATATATATATATATATATATATATATATATATATATATATATATATATATATATATATATATATATATATGTATAATATATTATTAGTGTAGACTAAAACATGATATCTGAAGATAATTTAATAAAACCTAAACCTATTTACGATAAAAACTTTTATCGTAATAGGTTTAGGTTTTATTAAAACTTTTATCGTAAATAGCTTTAGGTTTTATTAAATTATCTTCAGATATCATGTCTTAGTCTACACTAATAATAGTTTTGCTCTGCAAAATCGTACCTGCATTGAGCACTCTTCAGATACGTGTCAGCATCGACAAACAAGATATATATATATATATATATATATATATATATATATATATATATATATATATATATATATATATATATATATATATATATATATATATATATATATATATATATATATATATATATATAGTACAATCTGCAGACATGCATGTTTCGGCATTCAACGCCTCGTCAGTGCAGCTTGGTACACGTCTAGATACGTGAGACACTCGTATTTATACCCCACGAACTTGCTCTCACCAAGGCATGTGGTACAACACGGTGACTCAACGCATCCAGACATGCGCAGAGCGTAATGGAGCCAGAGTGCTCAAACGACCACAAGGGAAGTGAGCTTTGCATTATCGCTAATAGACATCCATTAACAACTCCGCAGAGTGCTCATATATATATATATATATATATATATATATATATATATATATATATATATATATATATATATATATATATATATATATATATATATATATATATATATATATATATATATATATATATATATATATATATATATATATATATATGTCTTGGAATTATCACGCTGTATATCTGCGTTAGAATGAAGCAGCCGAATATTTTGACAATATAGAATAAACCAAGTTTGAATAAAATAAAACACTCAGATTCAAACATTTCGTAAGACACATCGCGTGTATTGCATATAATATACTTTTTTAAATAGCCAAACAACGTTTGCAAAGGATATTATATCCATATAACAATAAGTTACATTACTCAGTTGGTAAACAGACATGATAATTCAAAGTTCTTGTTCATCTTATTAGACAGAAAATGGCCATTAAGTGGAAAGCTGATGTCTGAATAAGAATAGTATCAGAGCAAATTGGCATAATATATCTTTTAATGTCAATTCAACGTTGTCAATCGCATTTGTTTAATTTGAACACAGTGCAATTACAACACTTAAGGGTATATTGGCAATAAAACTAAGTTTGTCTTTTTAGAAGACATATTAAGATATTGAAAATTTAAAAAGGACCTATACGGACCTACAAACAGAAACATTTTTTGCTTTGCCCTTGCAAACTTGTGTGGAGGGTACTTAAATATCGAGTCAGGATTCGAGCCAGGACTCGAGCTATAGGACTCGAGCCAGGACTCGATTCAGGACTCGAGCTAAAAATGACGTCAAGTGATTTTGATGGATGAAAATTTACCAACAGCATTCTCACTTTTAAGGAACTTTCCTTAAATTTAGACTATTCGTTCACCAACAATGCGAAATGTTTAAGCAAATTTAACTGAATCTGAGGAATTGTTTATCGATAACCTAAGGAATGTTTGGCAAATGGGTGGTGAGAGAACTTGTTAATTTACCAAATCAATTTCCCGCCTTTTTCCGCCAGATTCGATAAAAGAACTAAAGAACGAAAGTTGATATTTGGTATATTTGTACATACAGAGCTGTCAATCTCATCTGACTTTGGCTATTAAGGGGTCGATTACATATAGCATTTTCAACCCCGGGGTTGTACTCAGCCCTGTTAACCGGGTTGAATTTTTTGCGATTACATGGACAATTTCAACACCGGGGTTAAAACGTTATACAATACGTTCTCGGCATCGATTCGCGGGAGTAAAAAAGCCTTAATTTTGTTTTCTTGTAATTAGTAGTCACTACCAAGCATGCTCGAATAACTCATGATAGTTTCAATCCTGGGTTGAAACGATTACATGACAAAATTTTCAACCCAGGGCTGAGTTCAACCTCGGGGTTGAATCACCTGCAGCTGAACAGGGTTGAAATTTCAACCCCGGGGTTGAACTCAGCTCTGGGTTGAAAATTTTGTCATGTAATCGCGCGTTTGATTTTGATAGAGTTTTGTATTACAGATAGGGCTGAAATTTCAACCCGGTGAACAGGGCTGGTTCAACCCCGTGGATGAAAATGCTCCATGTATAATCGGCCCCTAACTCAACTAACTGTAACGGTTATTAGCGTCGGAAGTCAGTGAATGAAACAATAGTCAATACCCTTGTTGTTGTTTGTCTTTGATATATTGCACAAATATCGATATCCAAAAAAGGGAAATATCCGGCCAGTATTTTATCGAACTAAAACAGTTGGTATTGCCCATCACTAGCAGTCTCTCGCTCTTTACAAAACAGATACTTGTTGCCGCTCATTGCCGCTTAGCATTCGTCAAAGAGTAGGATAATTCTCCCTGTCTTATTTTCCTGTACTAGACGCCAATATCACCAAACTGTATTATAGAAGAGCCGGCCACGCTGGCTAACTGTATTACCAAATACACCCTTTCGATAATTACACATACTTTTTGGTCTTGGAACCTCGCTCTCATCACAGGGGGCAGAAAAGTACGATTGTGTTTATTTAAAAATTAAAATACCTTGTCATCAACCAATATATATATCGCATAGTTTCATCCAGGTTTCATCACGATGAAAATTATGTTGATTTTCGATAATATCATGCCTACTACTTCATGTAATTCAAACATTGTATTACAAGGACTGACCATAGTAGCGTGGGCTCATACTAGAACGATTGACTTTGCTTACACGTACAAATAATAGAAAGGGATGAAACCCCCGATCGTGAAATATTTCGAATGGATATAACTGGCGTGTTTCTGAACCAAAACCTTTTATTTTTTGTATACAGTTTAGATATGATACACTTAGCATACCTGTACAAGGAAATTTTAAGAAACGGTTATTAAACCGAATTTTTTGGGACTACAATTTTGGCTTATTTTGTTTCAACGTGCACCGCGACAGGTGGTGACGGAAGTGACGTAGTTACGCACTTAAAAGATATTGCGCATGACGAAAACTATTTTTCCAACTGATTCATATTATTAATCATATATATTAAATATATGACAAGCTCATACAGTATTTTTATTATTTATAGTATACAGTTTCAAAATAACAATATGCTCATATAAATTGTCACTCATTGAATTGTCACTGAATTGAATTCCCCTTGAAGACCTTGAATTGAATTGTCACTTATTGAAAGAATTGTCACTTATTTGATAATTCGTACAAAGCCTACAAAATACAAGCCAAAATGCACCGGTATTTATACTACAAAAAGATCTATATTAACCGAATTAACGAAACCGTTTCAAAGTTTATTTAAATTTACTGCCATTTTTTTCGCCCCATAAGTGCATGTATAGTTTATTTTTGAATTTAAATAGTCTATTGATATATCTTAAGTCTGCACACACGGCGAAGACGAGTTTAAATCGTGACCGGTTTTGTAAAGACTGCCGTTTGGATTTATACAGTCATCATATTAAACAAAGTTCAAAGTCGTGGATATATTCACGTACGGTTGATCGATTCAAGAACAATTGTTTTAAAATTATTGAAAAGCTTTATACCGTCTAGATACAAGAGCGTTTGTTGCTTTTGAATCGGGTGATTCGCATTTCTTTTAGTTGACAAAACGTTCCATATTAATATTTGACTAATTTGAGTTTCAATTTCGCAATATTTTTTAAAATTTGTTATTGTCATTCAAATTATTAACCGTTAATTCGATTCAAAGGTCATGGAAGCCAGGTGATCTTGATACGCGGAAAAGTACTGGCACTAGTTGTCAAATAGAAATCCATTTTATGATTAAAACAACTGAATATCTCCTGTAATATACTTTATTTCGATTCCATATTTTTGTCAGAGCTATAGTTCTCATAACCAAACATAACTACAAAATTTCAACTAGTTTCATAAAGAATAACGAAAGATATAATTGACTGAATACATCAAAATGGATTTCTATTCGGACAACCCTTTCTGAGCGCTGATTGGCTAAAATACGAACACGAGATCACCTAGAGATGATAGGTCAATTTTCCTTCAACTTCCGTTCTACTTCCGGTTACAATGTCGAATTTACTTCCGTCACCAGTTGTTGCGGTGCACATTGAACGAAAGATTTTCGGCGTTTCATCCCTTTCTTATTTATGTACGGGTTACACCCTCGGCATCCTTTCGTAAGATGTTCGGAAATTGTCGTTCCAATGCAATATGTTTGAATTGCATGAAGTAGAAGGCATGATATTATCGAAAAAATAAAAATCAGCTAATTTTGATCCTTTTATGACTATGTCTGCGGATTGTTGTAATATAAATATGGGATATTGGTTGATGACAAGGTATTTATGAAACACAATCGTACTTTTCTGCCCCCTGTGTCTCATTGGTAAATTACACAAGGTGATTAGCGTAATTATTGAAAGGTTGTAGTAATTTGCTAGTAGTAGAACATTTAGCTAGCCTAACGTGTCTTATGAAACAAAACCATTGGGTAATGGCAATTCCCCGTATTTTCGCATTTTTTTGATCGAGTCCTGACTCGAGTTCTGGCTCGAGTTCTGGCTCGAGTTCTGGCTCGAGTTCTGGCTCGAGTTCTGGCTCGAGTCCTGGCTCGAGTCCTGGCTCGAGGCATAATAATATGACTTTATTTAACGAGGCTAACATACATTATTGGTTTCCCAATACTTTTCACTATGGGCCTCCTATCTACAATATATATATATATATATATAAATACAATTTAGAAAAAATATATTCTCTATGCTAAAGTGTTGCAATTGAGCGTTCTCTAGTAGACGCTTCTGTTCTAATTTGTTCACAAATTGTTTGTGCGAAAGCATGTCTCGGAGAGAGACTTCAACAGTGTTCCAGATGCGAATTGCGCTTGTTTGCAACATTCGCGATCCTAATACCTTTGTGTAAGTAGGTATTACAGCGTTTCTGTTGGTTGATGCTCTAGTATTGTAATTATGCGAATCTTTCAGATAAGTGAGATAACGTATGTATTCCGAAAAATAATCTGGGCAATGCCCTAAACGTTACTAATTTTATGTAACATATAGAGCTTTCGGCAGTTTATAGTGTCGGAAATTGGCAGCCATCCTATAATTCTGTAAATAGTTTGACAGAGTTATCGCGGAAATTAGCATTGAGTATCAGTCTTGCACATCGTTTTTGGATTTTCAATAATCTGATGAGTTGTTCTTTGGAGCAATTGCCCCAAACAGTACAGCAATACTCTAGGATAGGTTTTATAATCGCATTGTAGAGTAACTTTCTACAGTGAATTGTTAGATGTTCTTTCGCCCTTTTCAGGAGACAAATTCTAGAGTTTAGTTTTCTAATCAAATACTCAATGTGTTTCGCCAATTTTAAATGTTTATCAAGTTTGATTCCCAAAAGCTTTTCGTTTTTGATCTCACCGAGCTTAGTTCCATTCAGGTAGAGATCTAATTCATCTTTGTCAGAATGACGAAGTTTTTGCACTGTTCCAATCAATAATTTCTTTGTTTTAGTAGTATTGATACCATATTGTTGACTGTGAGCCATTGTTCTGTAATGTCCAATGCGTTTTGTAATGTTTGCTGGATTTCATCACACGACTTGCTACTCAACCAAAGTGTTGTATCATCCGCATAAATATTCGCGTTAGCTTCTCCAAGTGACATTGGCAGGTCATTTATATATATGGAAAAGAGTATGGGTCCCAATATCGATCCTTGTGGAACTCCTCGTTCCAACATCAGAGGACTGGAAAGTGATCCTAATACAGAACATTGTTGAGAGCGACCATCTAAATAGGATGTAAACCACTGCAAGGCCTGTTAACTAATATGGTATTTAGCAAGTTTCCTTAGAAGTACATCATGATTGACTAAATCAAACGCCTTACTAAAATCCACAAAGGCAGCCCCAATAAGTTCACCATCATCCATTGCTTTGAGCCACTTGTCAGTTATGTTAATAAGGGCAGTTTCACATGCACGAGTGATTTGATCTAAACCCGGATTGGTTTAAATACAGCAGATCATGGGATCTCAAGTGCTCGCAGAATGATAATGAAACATGTCGTTCAAGTGGTTTCGAGAGCATAGATAAAACAGAGATTGGCCGAAAATTGCCTCTTTCGTGGGTCGATTTTTTAATGACGGGGGGTAACTTTAGCTCTTTTGAATTCATCAGGGAGAATCCCACTTGTGATACTGGCATTATATATATTTACCAAACTTGAAGATATTGCTGGTAAGGCTGCTTTTAAAAGGCGAATGCTGATTCCGTCTAAGCCCGTTGCTTTGTTAGAAGGGTTTTAATATCAAGTTCGACTCTTTCCTTCGTGATCGGTGGAATTTCAAAGAGAGATGGAGAATTGTTTGGTCACTATAAATTCATGGAGTAAATCATCAAAATGAGCAGTCATCTAAGGGTTATCTGCCCTTATATTCAGGTTTACAGATTGTGGAAGTGATGTAAAATATTGGTTAAAAGCATTTGAGATTTCTACCGGATCTGATATAAACCTACCATCTACTTCAATTTGCTGTGGTTGTTTTTGTAACGGCGTAATTGGTACAACACGCTTTAGAACTTTCCAAAGGTTTTTGACATTGTCTTTATTCTCCATAATTTGTTGTTTAAAGTAGTTAGACTTAGCATTGTTAATGAGTTTGACCACATGATTTCGTACTCGTTTATACATTACTCTGGCGAGAATATTCGATTTACTTCGCGATTTGAATCGATCTCTGATGCGTATCTGTAGCATAATTTCTGCGATCATCCACTCATTAAGTTTTTTGTTTTTAATTCTGCTCGAATCCTGACACGAGCAATAGTATATCTCACTCTCACGTGTCATTAAAATTTACAGATAAAAATTTCAAACAACCAAATTGTTTATTTTGTGTGTGCTGGTGTTATGTACTAAGGTGAATATGATGTTTGTGATGTTACTCTGAGTGTGCATCCACTCAGTGTGACATCAATCCGACTTGACTACTGTAAATAATGTCGTATACTCGTACAATTTAAACGCTTTAATATAAATAAAAATATACAAAATAAAATTCAAACATTGTTGTCGTTCTGTCGATTGTCGAACCTCTTCAAAAAGCGTTCCTAACTTAGTGTCACGTGTTCACAAAGCGCGCGAAATTGCGCAATAACAATTGACGTCATTTACACTCCCGGCGTTGTTCACCCTCGGTGCACAAAAACAGAACAAAACTAAACTAAACTACCTATCGAGTCATCTATGTCATGTTCTTCCGGCTTATTTCAAGCGGAACCAAATGTTGAATGGGTCTTCGCAGCTGAATCTTCTTGTTAGCTTCATTCAAAACACCGACTTTCGCTGATCGCACAATGTTATCTTTGCTTGTAATAAGTTCCTCAACCTTCGCCAGTTTCCAGAAAATACGCGCAGTACTTTCGTTCTTCAGGACTACAATATCTCCAACAGATATTATCTCAGCAGCTCTGGATTGTGCCTTTGACGACTTTCGTAAACTTAACAAATAGTCTTTCTTCCATTGCGTTGTAAAGTTCTTTAACACTCGATTTTGATGCTTCGCTCGACGTGTGAGCGATTGATTCGTACTTGAGATCTCAAACTGTGAATCATTTGGAGTTGTCGCTATTCTTCTTCCGTATATGAGACAGGACGGAGTCAATGGAAGCGAAACACCTTCATTGTCATCGTAAACGTATGTTAGTGGTCTGTTGTTCAAAGTCGATTCTATTTCAACCAACATTGTTCGCATTTCTTCGAACGAAAGAAAAGTTTTCCCCATTGATTTCTTTAAACAACGTTTCGTAGTCTTGATTAGGCGCTCCCTTTCTGTAATGAAATCCAAAACAACTCCTTTGTTTGTAAGGAAACGTTGAACGTCGTGTGATCTTGAAATTTTCTCGATTTCTTTGGCCGCAGCTTTGAAAGTTTTTGCGTTATCGGAAATTAGTTTCTTTGGTAGGCCTCGTCGAGCAGTAAAGCGTCGGAAAGATTGCAAAAATGTATCTGTTGATAAATTCTTTAGCAACTCTAAATGAATCGCTCTGGTAGAAGCGCAAGTGTACAGGCATATATATGACTTCTCGGTTTTCTCACCGTCTCTAACTAACAGAGGACCAGCAAAATCGAGGCCAGTGTTTGTGAAGGGCGGTTCGTCACTCACTCGGCTGGGTGGCAATGGCGGAACTTTAGGGGTGGAAAACGGTTTTCCTTCGTGTCGTTTGCAAGTTACACATTTCTTCAATACACGTTTTACGGATTCTCGTCCTCGTAAAATCCAATAAGTATTACGAATGCAGTTCAACGTATCGTTAATCCCGCAGTGATGAACATGGTAGTGTCGATCTCGGATAATTAGATCTGTAAAATGGTGTCTGGAGGGTAATAGAATGGGATTATTTGAATCAACTGACAAACATGAATGTTCCAGACGTCCCTCGCAACGAATGAGATTGTTCTTATCGCGAAACAAGTTTAACTGATTAATAAGTTGGTTGTTAACCCGCTGTTTTGAGCCTAAAAGGCGAGTTACTTCAGGGAATGATACCGCTTGGACTTCTCTGGCCCAAAGGATCTCGGCTTCCTTGATGTCGTTAGCACTTAAGGTCTGTATAGAATTGTCACTCGTTTCTTGCCCTTTCAACTTCCTGATGAATCGTAGAACAAACGCGGTGACTCTTAACAATCTTGTTACACTACTATATTTGTTACACTCCATTACCAATCCAATTCTGGCATGCGAAAGTAGATCGTCCGTTAAATTAACAAGACTGTACGTAACAGTAGGACGAGTCTTGACAGTTTCTGACAAAGCGACATCGGTTTCTAAATTGGTAGGTTGAGGACATTTAGGCCATTGGTCTTTAGGATCTTTAAGGAACTTTGGTCCATGGAGCCACGTGTCATTTTCAGCTAATGCAGTTGCAGAGCAACCACGCGATGGCAAATCCGCTACGTTGAGTTCACCTGGACAAAAGTGCCAATGCTTTTCGTTTGTAAGCTCTCGGATTTCTGTCACACGACGTTGAACATACTGTTTCCACATCTTGTAATTTCTTATCCAACAAAGCGTCGTATAGGAGTCCGTCCATAAAAATACCTCTGGATCATCGATGATTGCTGAAAGTGTTTTCAATATCGTGTTCACCAATCGAGCTAAAATATTTGCCCCAAGCAGTTCGAGCCTTGGAATCGACTGTCTTTTTAAAGGCGCTACTCTCGTCTTTGACGAAATCAAGTTTACTTCGACAGTTCCGTCTTGATATTCTGTACGCAGATAAACAACCGCACTATACGCCTTTTCTGAAGCATCAGAGAATCCATGGATCTGATGAGTTGAGATTGGGCTTGACTTGGTAAAATAACATCGGGGCATGCGGATTGATTTTATTGCCAAAAGATCTCTTAGCAACGAATTCCAGGTACTTAATGATTTACCGCTTAATTCAGTGCCCCAGTCGACATTTTCAACACACAAAGTTTGAAACAGACACTTCATATTGATCGTGAAGGGCGCTAGTATACCAATCGGATCAAAGATTTTCGCTGACAGTTTAAGGACCGATCTCTTCGTGGGTGGTAGAGTTAGGGCATACCGCACTAATTCGGTGGTTTCAAATTGGAATACATCACTTTGCACGTTCCAGTGTAAACCAAGGACCTTTACAATCTCATTCGAACTCGTTTGTGTTACATCTTGTTTACCTTGGTTGAGTGTTGGTTTGTCCGCGTTCACGTATGATTGATGCTCTTCATTTTTTTCGACCATTTCTCGGAATTTCTTCGAATTTGACATCCACTTTCGGAGAGTGAAACCACCGTCTTTCATAATTGCTTGCGCCTTTTCATAAACCTCTACCGCATCATCATCAGTTTTTGCTCCTCCAGCAAAGTCATCGACATAAAATGAATCATTGAGCAAGGAAACCATTTCAGGTTCCCTTTCTTTATGTCTACTTAAATGATGTTGAATGATGCTTGCCAAAACTGCTGGGCTAGGGGTAAGCCCAAACACTAGTCGACAAAACTGGAATCGTCGGATTTTCGGAACAGGTTCAGTGATATCGTCGAACCAAAGGAACCGCAGCATTCGTCTGTCCTCAGGCGATATCTGGATTTGGTGAAACGCTTTTTCTATGTCTGCAACAATACCTATCGGATGACTTCGGAATTTGATAACTGTGTCAAATAAATTCGGAACAAGATTGGGTCCCTTTTCCAGACACTCGTTAATTGAAGGACTTTCCTCGTTAGGTTTAGCCGACCCATCGAAAACAACCCGCAACTTGGTTGTCTCTTTGTCTTTTCTAAGTACTCCATGATGAGGTAAATAATACGATCCATCACTATCATCATCTTCCTCAGGAACCGCTTCGATTATGCCATTTTCGAGTTGTTGCTTGATTACACTGTCATAGTCATTTAGCAAATGTTTATCTTTCTTTAAATGGGAATGAAGTTGTCTAAGTCTTCGAACACACGTTGAATATCCGTTTGATTGTGGCAATGCTTCAGTTTTCCAAGGCAACCTAACTTGATATCGACCCTCTTGTTTGTCAAAGCTAACTTCACGTAAAAACTTGGATTCCTCTGGATTCCCAATATCGTGATTTGTGATTCCAATTGATTCTGTGTCCCAGAAGGTTCTAAGAGTTTTGATCAGTTC
>CACRXK020003686.1:4222-30059 GCA_902702795.2 Paramuricea clavata | reverse complement strand
ACCGGCTGGGATTGGTTATAGGAAATCTAAATAGTGTGAAGGGAAATATGTATTTTTGGTTCACTGATGTGAACAAAACTCAATTTTAACCTTCAACAGGCAAGGACCTCTATGAAAGTTATTGTCAACATGCATATAATATATATATAGACTCCTAACACAGACACCAAAACAAGAAGTTCTTTTGGTCTAATGTTCTTTTACTAAAACTGTAAACAGTTTTATATTGTAGGCAACAAGCTCAAAACTACATTTGGTGTCATCATTGTATTTACAAAACAAATTGTTTTTATGCTATTAAAAGCTGTCTTATTTTAATAGTCTTGTACTATTCTGTTTATATGAAGTATGTTATAGTGTACAAATATACGATGTGTGTTTCATACTTAGACTTACTTATGGAAGGACAAGCGAATACCATCTTTTAAACCCCACGTCTGGCCTTGCAGTTACACTCAGCACACAAAACAGGCCGAGATTCAAGGCATTCTTTTCAATAGAAAAACAGATTTTTTAGAATAGAATGCCCCAGAATTTTCAGATGAAAATACTGTATTTTGGTCGAAATAACAATGAAAGAACAAAATAAATAATAGTAACTTTTGGAATAGTCAGATATACGTTGCATTACTGTAGAAAAACTGGTAAAAGACTCAAGGAATACACAGGAAAAGAAACCAGGCTGGCAGTTTCGCGCCATTTTCGTCTTTGCCCATTCTTGCCCGGTCGAATTTTAAACTGTAAATCGTACTAATTATAACAAATATACATCCAAAACTTTCACACCAGTTAGCTCTTCCAAAAAAAAGGTGGTTCAACGGGATCGGAAACAGTAGGACGACGTAAAATGCAAAAAACATGGTTTTTCCCTATCTCGCTCTATGATTTTTGACCGGTTGAGCCGCCATCTTGGATTTTCAAATTTGGCGCGCCTCTTCAGCCGACTCAGCAATCTAGTTCTCCTATATCTATGATTTGTACGTGTAAACAAAGTCATCTTTCTAGTATGAGCCCACGCTACTATGGTCAGTCCGTGTAATACAATGTTTGAATTACATGAAGTAGTAGGCATGATATTATCGAAAAAATTTTAAAAAATCAACATAATTTTCATCGTGATGAAACCTGGATGAAACTATATTTATTTATACTTTATACTTAATTTAGAAATGGTAAATACATTGCAGCCATGAGCTGAATTGCGTATTATACTTACAATTAAAAATTATTAAAAATTAGAGTTTTGAAATATATCAAAGTATTATAATTAATTAACTAAATTGTCAAAAGTGTCTGTTTATAATAAGCATGCAAAAGTTATTAAGAATATAAAATAGGTAAATGAAGAGAAAAACCTATTCAGTTTTGCTACTTGATGCCATAATAAAACTGGAACGTCAAAAGATCTAATAGATCTCAGGTCGTGGATGGAGTTATGGAACGTCAAAAGATCTAATAGATCTCAGGTCGTTGATGGAGTTATGCCTTGGCGGCAAGAGGTAATGTAGACTGTGATTAGAATCTTTGATAATTGCATTAAACAATTTCTTGCAGCCGTTTTGATGGTGAGTTGAAAGATGTTCAATTCCTCTGAGATTTAAAGCTTCCTCATATTTCAAATGGGGATAAATAATTCCAAATACGCGTTTCTGGACTCGTTCCAAATCTTGACTTAAATACTTGGGTAGGCTGTAGTGGAAAACCGGGACAGCATAGTCCAACACGGATCTTATACAGGTTATGTAAAATGTGATTAGTTCTTGTAGTGGGATTTTTGCTCTCTTAAGTTGAATAAGGAAATATATCCTTTTGGACGCTTTCTTGACTAATTCAGTGATATGTTTATTCCACGTAAGGTTGTTGCTAATGTTAAGACCAAGCACTTTAAAATCGGATACAACTTCTATGATTTGATTCTCAATTGAAATTGGGTTAAGCTCGGGTTGATTCCGTGCAAAAGAAATTCGTATCTCCTTACATTTATCAGCATTTAATTGCATTCTATTGATATTGGACCAATCTAAAATTTCATTTGCAATCAGTTGAGCTTCACTGTGCTCCCCTTGCAATACGACTTCCGACGCCGTGGTATCGTCAACGTATTTCCATAAGTTCTCACTATGTTTCTTCAAATCATTAATCATTATTAAGAAGAGCCAAGGGCCTAATTTGGTTCCTTGAGGAACACCAGCCGGTACTTGGCCCCATTCAGAAAGGCAACTATTTGACCCTTTGATATCTATCCGATAAAAAGTCGATAATCCAGTTGATGATACTAGTTGGTAAATCTAAAGCACCTAACTTGATCCTTAGGATACTATGATCGATGAAATCGAATGCCTTTTTATAGTCAAATAGAAACACTCGGATAGTTGCTCCTGTTCGTCCAGCATTGAGGTCCAGTGATGTAACATGTCTATTAAAGCAAAAGTGGCTGAAGAATTAGGAATAGAACCAAATTGATTTGAGTCGATGGATTTCAGAACCGCAGGTTTGATATATCTATTTACCACACATTCTTCAGCTACTTTGGATATGCTCGGGGTCAATGAGATAGGTCTGAGATCTTTTTCTAAGATTTGAACTGTCTTAGATTTAGGTATAGGTAAAACATTGGCTAGTTTCCACATCGATGGAAGTCGTTGTTGCTTGAAGGAAGCATTTAAGATGGTTCTAATTGGGAACGCTAATATAGCTGCATAATCACGAAGAAGCCAATTTGATATTTCATCAGGACCACAAGTTTTTGTAGGGTTCAGCTTTGATAAATATGAATACACTGTTTCTTCAGTGACTACTAAAAACTCAGGGTTGTTAACTTCTAGCTCGAAAGGAAGAAGGGGGCTGGGCAGTTTATATACAGATAAGGGATCCAAGAAAGCTTCATTGATCTTGTTAGCTAATTCTTGCTCAGATAATTGTTCGATGTTTTCAATATCTATTATATTTCTAATATCACTAGATCTAGTAGATGCCATTCCACTTAAACGCTTTACTTCTTTCCACCATTCCTTGGAGTCTGTTTGTTTCATTTGATGTACACGGAGTTTATAATAGTTTGATTTACAGATTTTCCTTTCTCGATTTACTTGGTTTCGAAGAGATTTAAAACTGCGATATATAGGTTGATGATAAGGTATTTTAAATAAACACAATCGTACTTTTCTGCTCCCTATGTGCCATATAGTCAGGATAGCAGATGTTTCCACTTGTCAATCCATACTCAAATTTTATTGTCAATCCATACACAAAATTTTCAAAACTTTATTGTCCCCGAGTTACTGTCCGCGGTGATGACGTATAAGGCGTAATTTATTGTCCGCGGTGATGACGTATAAGGCGTAAGCCCGCGTATAAGGCGCAAGTAACGCGTTTATTGTCCGCGGTGATGACGTATAAGGCGTAAGCCCTGGGCGAGGGTACTAATTCCGCCGGCTAATAATACCCGGGTATGTGAAAACATAGCGAAGTTCAAAGCAGTGAATTCCATGTCTTTTATCTGGAACGATAACATGCGGAAGAAACGTGAAGCCAATGCCACAGAATAAGGTACACAGAAGGCCGACTTCTTGGTTTTTCCTATGATTTTCCTATGATTTTGGCGTAACCCGTAATTCGTCATCAATATGGCGAATACTATATGGCGTGGAAATGGCGTGGAGGGTGACGTCACTGTTCACGCGTTGCTCACGCGAGGCTTCGCTTTTTAACTGCCAAATAACTGAATGTCATCATTCCAGGTAAAAAAATTGAGTTCACGTCATGGACGGTATTCGTGACTATTCGACGCTATGCTCAATGCCCATGCGTCTGGCTAAATCAAATTGTTTTCCATTTTTAATAAAAGGACGTATTTTGCTGTTTTACAGCAACTTTGTTGTTTTAAATTTCGTAACAAAGTTTACAGAAGTACAAAACGTTTTCGATTTTGTTTTCGATTTTAACTGGAAATAAGCCTGCAGTTTCATGAAGTAATGACGTTGATGTTTTTATTCATTAATTTAATCGTTGTTGTGCCGGTTTGGCCCAAGAGTTTGGGTAAGTGTAAACATTTCAGTAGTAAAATTCCATTCCGTACTTGCTTTGTGGTGTGTTGTCGATTTTATTCAAATCTGCGAAATTCTGTGCGAAAGCATGCATTCTTAACTCAATAATTCACAATAAATAATGTGTTTTAATGCAAGCTGACACTGGTGTACATGAAATTGCAGCGAATGTTATCGTTATTAAGCTAGCGCACAGTTGTATTTTTAAGTTTGTTTATATTGTTCTTAATACTGTATGTGGAGTTTTTATACTTCATCTGTTAAGAATCGAAAGGCGATGGGTTGCTACATCACCATGCATGTATTTTTTAGTAATCGTATCATATGAAGCAAAAGTTAATCTGTCATTTGTTGATTACAGTTGCTAATGTTAACTGTTGAATAACATTCACAAACTATTCGAGGAACATACTGTACATTTACTGTAGCAAAGAGGTCAATCATATATCGAAGACCAGTGAACAATAGAGAGTGTTTTGAAGGTCATGACTAATATACTTCACTCAATGAGTGAAGTATATTTAACAATTAGACAACAAGGCCGAGTTGTTTATGAGCGAATAGTCAACGAGGCGAAGCCGAGTTGACTATTTGCTCATAGCATAGACAATCAAAGGAATGGACTGGAAACGCCTGGCAAAACGAACGTGGCATCCGTGATACGGGCTAGCACGTATGAATTCATCAGTTACCGTGGCAACTGGCCTGTAATAAAGTTTAAAAAATGTAGATTTTGCATATATTTTCCCCCTATTTTTTAACAAACGCAAAGGTAAAAGATATTTTTTGGCGGTACCAAAAGCAGAGAATATATGCCAAGGTGAGTACGTGTATATTTTTAATTTTCCCTATAAAAACAATCATTATAACTTCGGTTTTTCACAACGTTGACAAAACAATGGACAACTTGCATGTTAGACTAAATTTTAATCTAAGCATAGAAAAGGGAATCAAACACCACAGCTAAAAAGAACATACCGGAATTAATAAAAGTGCAAAATTTGGCTGCGAAATGTTGTAAAGCTTGGAAAATATAGCCTTGCAAAGTTTCCATATTTTCAGTATATTTGTATTACGAGTGGAAATTGTTACCATTTTCGGCTCAAAAATGGTAACAATTTCCGCACGTAATACAAATATACTGAAAATATGCAAACTTTGCAAGGCTATATTTTCCAAGGTTTACAACATTTCGCAACCAAATTTTGCAAGTTTACTAATTTTAATAAGTTCTTCACGGGAATTTACTTTTCTTTTGCCTAGATCGGTTAGATCAAAAATTTGTCTAACATGCAAGTTGTCTATTACGCACGTATATTACATCTCTCCCTGTGTGGTTATATTTCGAACCCTGGAACTTGGCGACAAAGCTGTCACTTGTCTGCTAAGGGGCGGACCATTAGAAAATGGGGGAGGGGGGGTGGCAATTTCAGAAAAAAAAATCGTGCAAGGTCAGTTCAGAGGAAAAAAAAATCTTGCAGAAACCCAGCGTGGGAAAAAAATATCTTGCAAGTTATTAGACCAACATATATTTAGGTAAAGTTATAAACCTCAGAGAATAGTAAATCAATGGAAATATATAAACGTAAAAAATTATACATAATGTAGACTGTAGTTATATTAAACATACACATCTCAGTCTAAAATATTCAGTTGTACTGTCTTAAAATAACCTGTATTTAAAATATAAAGTTGATTTATATACAAACACTATATATTAACAAATAACGTCTATATCTCGTATAATAACGTCTATATCTCGTATTGTGTGTATGTAATGTAATTATATATTCAGTAAACAATATATATAATGGTAATATAAATAGGGCTGTATAATATTAATAAATTATAGTTCACATTCCTTTAAAAAAAAATCGTGCAACACAAGCATGGCTGAAATAAAAATCTTGCACAACGTTGTTGCAAAAAAAAATATCCTGCCCGAAAAAATTGCCACCCCCCCCTCCCCCATTTTCTAATGGTCCGCCCCTAAGGCATATAGCTTTATTCTCAAATGTAATGTTGATTCCACTAGGACGTTCACAAATCCCTGCGATATACAAATTTTGTAATAAATATATTTTTTAACAGCTCACCTTGCGCGACTACGAAAAGATGTCAATTTTTGTTGTTCTAAATTCGAACCCTGTAACTACAGTTTTAAAAGAGTTTGGGATTTTAAGGTTACATATTTTGAACAAGAATAGACTAATGAGTTCCACTATCGCTTTTTTAAACTTCTTTTTGGCAAAACAAACTCAAAAATCAATATTGAATGCGTGTGCATTGTCTTTGAAAACACAAATGTCGCGATTTTTGTTTTTCGAGTATACACTTACTTCGAACCCTGTAACTACAGTTTTAAAACAGTTTACGATTTTAAAGTCACATATTTTTAACAAGAATAGACTAGTGAGTTCCACTATCGCTTTTTTAAACTTCTTTTGCGTTAATAAGGCTAAAAATAATCAATGACTGTGTGCATACTATTTTTGACAACACAAATGTCGCCATTGCCCTGGTGTTTATGTGCATGGGTACGTACTGTATTAATATACTTCCAATAAAGTTCAAACGATTTTTACATTAACTTGACACCTCTTATTCAAATTAAACTTTAACTAAGTCAAAATATGTGACTTTAAAATCCTAAACTGTTTTAAAACTGTAGTTACAGGGTTCGAAGTAAGTGTATACTCGAAAAACAAAAATAGCGACATTTGTGTTTTCAAAGACAATGCACACGCATTCAATATTGATTTTTGAGTTTGTTTTGCCAAAAAGAAGTTTAAAAAAGCGATAGTGCAACTCATTAGTCTATTCTTGTTCAAAATATGTAACCTTAAAATCCCAAACTCTTTCAAAACTGTAGTTACAGGGTTCGGATTTAGAACAACAAAAATTCACATCTTTTCGTAGTCGCGCAAGGTGAGCTGTTAAAAAATATATTTATTACAAAATTTGTATATCGCAGGGATTTGTGAACGTCCTAGTGGAATCAACATTACATATGAGAGTATAACTATATGCCTTAGCAGACAAGTGACAGCTTTGTCGCCAAGTTCCAGGGTTCGAAATATAACCACACAGGGAGAGATGTAATATACGTGCGTAATTGTTTTGTCAACGTTGTGAAAACCCGAAGTTATAATGATTGTTTTTATAGGGAAAATTAAAAATATACACGTACTCACCTTGGCATATATTCTCTGCTTTTGGTACCGCCAAAAAATATCTTTTACCTTTGCGTTTGTTAAAAAATAGGGGAAAAATATATGCAAAATCTACATTTTTTAAACTTTTTTACAGGCCAGTTGCCACGGTAACTGATGAATTGATACGTGCTAGCCACTGATCTAATAGTAGACTGGATATAGCTTCTCTAGGCATAGGCAGCCCAACAATCCGCACGCCGTGACGTATGATGCAGTAGTATAATATCCTAAGGTTGGCAAGTAAATAATATCATGACTCGCCACGGCTTAAACAAGTCGAAAAAAACAACGTCTCATGAACAAAGTACGCTAAAAAATAGCAGCCTCTACTTGTAGGATAGTTTTACTAAATATGTACAACGTTTTTTTGCAACAACACGAGTTTATAAGACGAAAAAATACGAAAGTTTTCTTTGAATTTGCCGTGTCTCGATGCGGGATGCCTGTTGCCATGCGAAAATCGCAGTTTCAAAACACGTATACGCGATCCTATTGGCTATCAAAAAACCGACAAAACAGCTTACAGGGGGGGAGTTTACCATTTGTCCGCTAGCAAAAATGCTTTCGAGTTAGTTCGAATGAAAAAGATTACGGCAGTAGTGCACGCAACTGCTATGTTTATAGCCGATCACGTCGTCCGGTGATCTGTGGATTATTTGTCAAAATTTGTCTGTTTTAAAGTATCAAGCGGCGGCAAGGTTCGGTCGCCAGTTTAACTGCACTGGCGACTTTTCAAAACATTATAAATCGACTTGCAAAAACTGAAGATGATCATCGAACAGATACTGCACGGTGAGTTTTCTGCATGTAGATTGTAGCCGGTTTAGCTATAGTATTGAACTCATTTCCAAATCGTTTTCTTAATTTTGTATGTAGCGCCTAGCGGGAATGTTTTTTAAAAAAACTTTCATGTACAATATATTAATGCAGGTATCAGCGGCTTTCCCGGGGGGTCGACCCCCGGGCCACCCCGGGGATTTGTCAAAACAGCCTTGACAAAAGGACACTAATGCCCGTGGGTTGGGGCAAAATTTTGTCACAAATGCCCCTACCTCCGGGGCGAAATTTGGAAAACAATAATTTCAAATATAACAAATGGTTATTTACAAAGAAATTTGTAGTAAGTTAATATACTTATTAACATAATTTTGGGCATCTCGTTCAATAAACAATGAAGCGTAGGCCGTAAAGAAGATATTTTTGAACTAAAAATTCATACACAATTTTATATCGGGACATTTGTTATTAATACGTTTGCTATTTTAACCTATTTAATAAATCAGTATCCGATACAAAACGTTTAAAAAGTTTGTGTCCTTTATAGTTTCAAACAATTATTCTGGTGTTTCCAACTTTTATTGAGGATAGATGGCTAATTATTCATTTATAAATAAAAGGATTAAATTACATTCACCTACCATCGATTGCTACTAAGCGGAAACGCGTCATGAGAAAACGCCTGCCTCGTACCCAGGCGGTATGTTGTTCTATTGCTCGCGTGGCCTTTGCGTGGGACGCGTGCCGTCCCACGTGTACAAACCAAAGCGCCTGGGTACGAGGCAGAGAAAACGCGATCTATAAATTGGACATAGCTTGCGTAGCCAGCGGTTTGCCTCGCCTCCCTAATTTTCGTTGCCCGCGCCTCAACCCCAACCCTTAAAACTGCCGGCTACGCAGGCTAATTGGACATGAAACATAACATGTTTGGACTTCAAACTTTACATGATTTTGCTGGAAACATTTGACGGTTTACAATTATTTTTTCTGCGAAAACGTAACAAAGTTAGTACAAACATTGCAAACCGCAATACTGAATTTGTCCACTATAAACACAAAATATAAGGCCTGTTACATACGTCGAATTTAATTCAGACGAATTTAATCACGGATTTAGTGTTTGCAAGCTAATCCCCGCCCAATATGAATGTGTTTCTAAATTTGAAATATTGACAGTTGACTGTGAGTGTCAATATTTCAAATCCAAATTTCAAGTCCAAACAAATCATGTTTGACAGCCAATTGGACGCGTTTTCTCATGACATGTTTCTGCTTTATAGTTGCAATCAACGGTATATTGTTCATGTGCTTCGAAATGCTTCGAATTTGCTTCGAACTTCGAAGGTTCGAAGCGTCTTCAAAAATCATAATTAAGAATTTTTTTGATGAATCACCGCTGACCGATATAGCAGCAGTCCATATGCAAATCCCGGGCGTTTGCCCCCGGGGTTAATTTTCAAAATACAAATGTAGGCTAAATCCCGGGTCTCCGGGGCGTGATTTTAAAACAAATCCGTGCCATGCCCGGGGGTTGCCCGTGAGTTGCCCGGGGGTCGACCCCCCGGGAAAGCCGCTGATACCTGCATAATTCGTTTATTGAAGTCGGACGCGAAGACGTGAAAATAGCTGCTGTATGCTGAGTTTTAACACAAATGCGGCGAGAATATGTGTTTTTTGAAAACTTTCTTGCACTGTCTATATAGTCTGTAGACTATATACTTGGCCAATATCTGAGTGGTCATGAATCATGATTAAAAAAAAAACAAACATGAATATATTAAAATAAAAACTGTTTGAACCTTATACTACAAATATAAAAAATAAAAAATATTTTGATCTTCTCATTTTCCAAAGTCTGGCTTTAATAGGCCTTTATCCTACCCATGGCACATCACTTTAATAAAACATTTTGAGATGTTTATACTGTAGTATACATGTTGTTTTTATGTTGTTGAAATGAGTTCAATATCGTGATAAAAATATGCGAATACCCGAATTTATATATACACAAAAATCTGTTCTGCAAATTAAAGTTGATACTCAAATACTGACAGTGTTCAAAATTCAACTTTTCGGTTTTATACCTGCACGTTTTTTAATTAAAGGACAATGGGTCAATGCTAAACTCGAGGGGTCCGACACGGCCACATGAAGCGTACGAGATTTCGAAATCACGTGATTTCTAACCTGATTTCTTGATTTCTAATCTGATTTCTGTTGATTTCTAAACGGATTTCTGTTGATTTATAATGCGATTTCTTGATTTCTAACGTGATTTCTGACCTGATTTCCTGATTTCTAACCCGATTTCCTGATTTCTGTGAGTTACCGCTGTCATATAAGACTGTGGGCTCAATAATAACGAAGTTTTAGTGATTTCTGATTTCAAAATTGACTAATTTCTCTCGTGATTTCTTGATTTCGGGTTTGATTTCAGTTGATTTCTGAGTCGAGTGTACGAGATTTCAGCCGTGTCGGACCCCTCGGCTAAACTACAATCTACATGCAGAAAACTCACCGTTCAGTTTTTGCAAGTCGACTTATAATGTTTTGAAAAGTCGCCAGTGCAGTTAAACTGGCGACCGAACCTTGCCGCCGCTTGATACTTTAAAACAGACAAATTTTGACAAATAATCCACAGATCACCGGACGACGTGATCGGCTATAAACATAGCAGTTGCGTGCACTACTGCCGTAATCTTTTTCATTCGAACTAACTCGAAAGCATTTTTGCTAGCGGACAAATGGTAAACTCCCCCCCTGTGAGCTGTTTTGTCGGTTTTTTGATAGCCAATAGGATCGCGTATACGTGTTTTGAAACTGCGATTTTCGCATGGCAACAGGCATCCCGCATCGAGACACGGCAAATTCAAAGAAAACTTTCGTATTTTTTCGTCTTATAAACTCGTGTTGTTGCAAAAAAACGTTGTACATATTTAGTAAAACTATCCTACAAGTAGAGGCTGCTATTTTTTAGCGTACTTTGTTCATGAGACGTTGTTTTTTTCGACTTGTTTAAGCCGTGGCGAGTCATGATATTATTTACTTGCCAACCTTAGGATATTATACTACTGCATCATACGTCACGGCGTGCGGATTGTTGGGCTATTTATGCTCTAGGTGTGAAAAGTGAAGCCAAATTATATATGCGAAAATCACTTCCGGGGACCACGGAGTGATACAAATTACTATAGAAATGTATGGCGAACAACGTGAACCAAGGTGAATTTTCCCGAATTTGAGATACTTTGCGAAGTTTTACCAAGCTGATCGCTCCACCGTGGGTAAAATATGTTATGTTAATGTTTTTAAAACGAAAATTATCCAGATTGCCCTAAAATATCGTCAGTTTTGTTCGTTCAAAGTTGTCCATGCGGGAATAATATTTTATCGCCACAGTGGTATGACAACACAGTTTCTAGTTTGCTTTCCAATTACGGAGGCAGAATATGATCTACTATACTCAAGCATCCTTTTAAAGGAAAGTTAGTAGTTCATTTTATCATTTATGTTTAACCTTGATCGACCAGAGAGTTTCAAACTTTCAATTATCCATCTTACTTAAGCCTTTTTACAAAATATATAGACATGTCTTAGTTGGTACTATAAAAGATATTTGTACTTTTAGTACTTTTTTATTTGTTATTCTGTTAAACTGGAAAGCAACCTTAATGAAGCTTTCTGTAGAGTGAATCTACTGTAATAGTGAAGTTGAATTTTGAATTAGAACAACATAATTGAATTAAAATGTGGGGTGTATTTATCATTCAATATCTAATTGAGTATAAATATAAGAACAAATATAAAATATATAAGTTAATTTGAAATAATAAACCTTAACCACTGATGGACTCAACTCTTTGATACCAAAGTAAAATTGTCAGGCAACTATAGGCAGTGTGATATTCTGACAATAGAAGATAAAATATAGTATGACATGCTTTTTTAGGTTGCCTTGCCAATTATTGATGAAATTATCTCTAATATTTAAAAGTTTCTAATTACCTATACTTTAAAAGCATGGTTTCCATGATCAGTTGTGCTGTTTCGACAATGTCAAGAAACCCCAGGTGACAAAACACAACATTTGAACCAAGGCATGAGAAAGTCCACTAGCATGGCAGCATGCTGCCAGGAAATTTTTTTAATCTCACAGGAAATTTTTAAGGAAAAGCAAGGTATCAAGAATGAAGCTCGAGAAATTTCAAAAATCAGCACAACCTTGTACCCAGGGCTTGCATTAAAGTAACAAACATCACAATTAGAGCATAAATACAACAATCATAACATAAAAATTTGTATCATGTGGCAATGCTATATATACGACTGTCTGTTATTATGATTATGATAGATGTGGAAAACAAGGGCATACTACTATTATTGAATAGTGCATGAATACTGATATAAATTCAGATTTACAATCTGAAAACAAAATTCAACTATTGTTTCATAGAATTCCTTCATGTTCCTAATTCTAGTAAACCTATATTTTTCTTTATATGACTAATTAGTAAGGTACTTTAGTATTTTTGCACAAGTGATCATAACAAATCCTACATGTTGATTGGTCAAATCTTCGTCTCGGCGAATATTCCCGACTAATCACCTCGCCTTCAGAGAATAATTGTTAAATACACGACACTGTTATTGAATTACAACCAATGGTCTGGGCAGCCTGCTGCCAGGAAGAAAAAATATTTTATCAAGGCTTGATTTGAACTGCAACCCGTCTTTCTTTTTTGAATACCCCTGGGCTTGGGGTGTGTATAAACCCACAGGCACATGTATAGGGTGTCCCAAAAAATGTCCCCTCTGTTGTTGGTTAAGTACTATAAAGCCTGGAGTCACAATCTTTCTCATCAGCCGAAATACAACATTTTAGAACTGAAAATATGCAGAGTGATTATAACTAGTGAATACTTATGATTTATATGTGGTTTACAGGTATAAACTATTATATACTGACCTTTGAGAAAATTGTGACTCTATTTTTATGACTGTTATGACCATATGGAAACCAGGCTTTACTCACAGTAATTAACCAACAACAGAGGGGACATTTTTGGGACACCCTGTATATGCTGGGAGTTTGGTGGAAAAGCACAAATGGATATTTTACGATAACAAACGTTTATATATAAATGATCAAAATTAATGAACAATACACTCAACCTCTGGAGTCTCTGCAGGCACTATAAATACAATATACACTCTGCAACTGAAAATTCAAAATTCAACTGCAATATAAAAGTAGATTCACTCTTACTACAGAAAGCTTCATTAAGATTGTCTTCCAGTTTAACAGAATAACAAATAAAAACAAGTACTAAAAGTACAAATATATTTTATATTATATACTACTGTATATATATTTTGTAAAAAGGCTTATTACGATGGATAATTGAAAGTTTGAAACCTTCTGGTCGATCAAGGCTAAACATAAATGATAAATGAACTAATTACTTCCCCTTAAAAGTTTGCTTGATAATATTCTGCCTCCGTAATTGGAAAGCAAACCAGAAATTGTGCTGTCATACCACTGTGGCGATAAAATATTATTCCCGCATGGACAACTTTGAACGAACAAAACTGACGATATTTTAGGGCAATCTGGATAATTTTCGTTTTAAAAGCATTAACATAACATCTTTTACCCACGTTGGAGCGATGAGCTTGGTAAAACTTCGCAAAGTATCTCAAATTCGGGAAATTCACCTTGGTTCACGTTGTTCGCCATACATTTCTATAGTAATTTGTATCACTCCGTGGTCCCCGGAAGTGATTTTCGCATATATAATTTGGCTTCACTTTTCACACCTAGAGAAGCTATATCCAGTCTACTATTAGATCAGTGGTGCTAGCCCGTATCACCATAGATTAAGTAAGAACAGATGTGTAACTTCAGTAAAAAATTTGTCCCACGGTCGCCATCTTCCTAGCAAGTGTCGCTCGCGTGATTATTCGTCATTTGGTAGTACGTCATTGCCTTTAAAAATGTTTTCAACACCTTTTCTACAACTTTAATTGCTTTTAATAACTTTAAACATTCAACAAATGATGTTCTTGATTGTTTAATCCACAAATTTCGATCCAAGAAAGCCGCAATAAAATGCAAAAGTTCTTGTTTTCCAGGACGCCATCTTCCTAGCAAGTGTCATGGCGTGAGCATGACGTGTACATCTAGGGAAATTTGAGGACACGAATTCCTATTAAGTTACGCATCTGGTATATACTTAATCTGTGGTGTCACGGATGCCGCGTTCGCATCATAGCGTTTTGCCATAGGCAGCCCAATGTTATGGTTGCCTGCCTGCGCGCGGGCGAGGCATTGTATAGTTGTATTATTTCCTAAGGTAGGCAAATGCAATCAAACTAACGATACATATACTTTCAAACAATCCAAAATACTTCAAATATGTTTACATCTACGCTAAACTAATCGCGGAAATAAAATCTACGATACTTTTACTATATACTAACAATATTTTAACGTACAAAACAAATTTGTAATGCGAGAAAAATACGAAAAGTTTTTGCATTTTTTTTTCAATTCTTGAATGAGACGATGCTGGATTCGCGCTCGACGTTTTTGATGGCGTTTCAAATGACGAATTTCCAATCTCATTGGCTGTCATTTCGACGTTTTAAAACCGTAAAAATGACAGCCAATGAGATTGGAAATTCGTCATTTGAAACGCCATCAAAAACGTCGAGCGCGAATCCAGCATCGTCTCATTCAAGAATTTTAAAAAAATGCAAAAACTTTTCGTATTTTTCTCGCATTACAAATTTGTTTTGTACGTTAAAATATTGTTAGTATATAGTAAAAGTATCGTACATTTTAGTTCCGTGATTAGTTTAGCGTAGATGTAAACATATTTGAAGTATTTTGGATTGTTTGAAAGTATATGTATCGTTAGTTTGATTGCATTTGCCTACCTTAGGAAATAATACAACTATACAATGCCTCGCCTGCGCGCAGGCAGGCAACCATAACATTGGGCTGCCTATGGTTTTGCCTAGCGTTTCCAGTCCATTCCTTTGATTGTCTATGCTCATAGACAACGAGGCCGAGTTGTCTAATTGTTTTAGTATAAACTTTAACATTAATTACAACTAGGCTGCAAACACAATACAAAAATACACAAAAAAACCATTATAAAACCATTAAAGGTAAACAAATATTTTAGTTTTTGTGTTAGCGTAAAATGTTTTACAAAATTCAGTTTTAATTTTGAAATTTCATTGTATGTGTATGTCATTTTGTCTATTTTCTTACCCTTAAAAATTTCCATTCCATATTTTTGTTGCTTTTTTCGGGCTTTTTTAGTACAGAATTGTTCAACAAGTCGTCCAAAAAATCATCAGACACTTCGGCAAAAGTGCAAAACGCGAATTTTCCGCCATTTTGAATTTTCTATTAGTAGGCTATCAAGGCTATCACTAATAGCCTACTAGTAGCGTAGCCAATCAGAAGGCACGATATGTGATAGCCTACTAGTATTACTAGTAGGTTTATACTAAAATTCAATAGACCTTTCCGGTACTTACGTCACGGCTAACACTGCTTCTTTTTTATGTCTGTGTTGAAGAAGGATGTTCTGCTTCTGGATGTTCATGAACAAATGGCTTAAAATACCCAATTAATAAAAATATGTGGTATTTGCACAAATTTGGTATTTAAATATATAATACATTTTAAATATATAAATGATTGGACGGGATTCAATTGTTCCGAGCGGGAATTTAATCTCTAAATAAATTCCCGCTCGAGCGGGTGATTTATACATTTCTCGTTGGCAAGGGAAATTTATAAATTGCCCGTTGGCAAGGGTCCAACCCTTTTGCCTCCCTGACGACTACGCATTATAGGCCGTTTGCTGCGTCCCGATATCGTTCACTTTCATTTCCCATGTCTTGGAAGTTGGGACATGTTGTCGATGACGACAAACCATTATGTCACTCAAAAGGACCATTTTCTATGAACCAGTCTTCCTTTTAACAAAAGACCGTTTTGCCCGAGTCATTTTGAGTTATGTAATCTTATGCGTGTTGGACGTAAACAACATATCTTGTTTACAACTTTGAGAAGGTACAGATAACGTTTTCTAAAATCCTCAGTCCTAGAGATATCTCTATAAAATCTCTTTTGGCTAAGTTACTGGCCTAAAAAAATAACTCTTTTAACGCGATCAAGGTACTTAAAAACAAAAGTAACGCCAAGCCGATGGAACGGCAAAGACAACGCTAAAATGAAATATTAGTGAGTTTAAGATACCCTGGTTTCGGTGTACGGGTACGAGTAGTGTCATCTTGTTTACTAGTTTTTACTGATGCCTGTAATTCAATCATACTTTTTCTGTTTTCTTGCAATAAGACAATGATATAATGGGAAAAATGTGCACCTTAATTACGAGTAAAGGTACAGACGATCGACGAAAATATTGCTAACCAAAATCATGCTACCCGTACCCGTACACCGAAACCGGGGTATCTTAACCTCTCTATTGTCGATAGGTTGCTGGTAGACGACTTACGGCAGGATCACGTTTGAGGAAACGCACAGTCGAGATTTATATTTAGCATTATGCATGCCGTTTGCTCGGCAACTAGCAACTAGGGAGATTTGCAGAGATTTTAATATGTACTATTTAAAACATGAGCAGCAGTGTTTTATATTTCAGTTTCAAGACATGGGAAATGAAAATCGTTTCTAGGCAATTTTCGAGGTCACAGCAAACTGCCTATTAGGCAAGTGCAAGCACAGGCGGCCCAATCTCAGAATGAATGATCAGGTGTTGCGGGTTTTTAACGGTTTTTATAAACAAATTTATAGTCAACCAAAACTATTCAAAAAACATTCTCAAATTAGTCAAATAAATACATTTTAATATAACAATAAAATATAGTTGACATGATAGTATAATACCTTTGCATTCTTTTAATTACTCCACTCCGAGAACTATCCGAAGAGAACCGAAGAACATTATAAATAGAATAAATAACCTCTGCGGAGGAGAGAGACTCCATGAACTCATTTAGAGCGGTTGATGTAACATTTTCCGTGGCCTACATTGTGTGTTGCTCATTACACTGGCATGTAGGCCAAGTGTCTTAAATCCCTCTTTTTCTGTTTTCTTCGTCGTCGAGAAATCGAGTTTGCGTTAGCTCATCGCAGACTCAGGGTGCAAAAATTAAGCCAAAATGCCATCGATTCCCCTCGGTCACAGAATAAAGATCAGTACCAGAAGAGCCACTCAGCGGTGCAACGTGTCACCATTTTTCTATGCAAAAATATGCAGTTGACTGGCCAGAAGGCGGGGCCTTCAGCCAATACAGCGCGTTTATTGGCCAGAAAATGTAATCGACTGGCTAGGAAGATGGCGGCCAGAGTGCCCTTCTGTGTGCCTTATTCTGTGCCTCGGTTCCGTGAAATCACAGAATAGATACCGGACCAGAAGTGTCACTCCTATGTGTTTTGGCTGAAGGAAAACGTCCGAAATTTTTTTGCGTGCTATGACGCCATCCTGGAGTGCACCCGGCACTTTGTACCTATGTTTTCCTATGAAAAACTTCCGTGTGCACTCCAGGATGGCGTCATATGATGGCGTATTTTCACGTCAGCACTCGTAAAATTTCGGACAAAATATCGCCTGAGTGACACTTTTGGTCCTGTATCTATTCTGTGGTGATATAGATACAATAGTATCAAGCTCGTATTTATGTACGTAATAGCCTGCTCATGCTTGTGGTACATTTTTCGTTTATTAGCCCATACACTTGTACGCACACGCACAATTCCGAACTCCAAGGATAGAGTACTCCAGTGACATATTCAGTTCAGTTTCAAAATGGCGGTTTTTCACTGAGCGATATAATATATATTTCACACAGTTTCGTTGAATTTTCAAAGAATTGTGCCGGTTTCCTATGGAAAATACGTTGTATTGCACTCTGTACTCTCTGGCGTGTTGAATTGATGTGTTTTTCTTTGTGTAACGACCGGAAAAAACCCAAAATTTGGACCCAGCGAATTTATACAATTAGTGGATTATTAAGTGGAATATAAACAAGGACAAGTTTAAGGTTTGTCAGCCCGACCCTTTAAATAACAAGTATAAATATACGTTGTAGGCTCATAAACAGGCGTTGTGCACTTGTGTCATTTGCATAATTATATATTTGCACCTAATTACATTAATTTGCGCCAAATTACTTTCCATTTCATCATATATTACTACTGATATATTACTCAGTGAAACGTGATACGGTTCAATTTGTTTTCGGAACAAGATCCAACTTTTCCCCCCACTTTTTTAATTCTCAAATTGTTTATTAGATGTTTACTGGTTGGGGTTAGAGAAGGGCTTTGGGTTGGGATCAGTTTATCTTATAAATGGAAGCAAATTGGCGTATTTTTTAGAAGAATCGTCTATGTCTATGAACTTTTTAGCACCTGAAACTAGCCATATAATGACATTAAAAATCAAGGACTATATAATTTCTTCGCCATTATTGACCCATTATTATTTACGGTTGATAGTTGATGATCATAGTTACAGTGGGCCTGGCTTGTCAGCAATGGCGGCGCAAGGCCTCAGAATTGGGAGGGGGGGGGGGGCATTTGAGGGGCAAACTCATATTGGGGGGGGGACAAGATAGAATATTTAAAAAATGTCGCCTCCCCAGGAGATTCGCACCCTTCTCAAATTCGTGATACTTTCATCTTATTAGTGCCTTACACGTTTGAGAATTTAACTCTGCAAAACTAAAGCTTTTTTGTCTTTTTTGAAACGTATTATTGGAGTATTGGCAAGTTTACCATTCAGAGATTTACAAACTAATATTGAAACTGTAAAAAACAGTTTCATGTATACGCGCATTCACTAATGAGTAATGATAACTTATAAGCAATACATTTTCCGATAACGACAAAACGCTTATGTAGCTTTTATTTGCTCTTAGTGACTAATAATTTTCTATTGAAAGGGGGGGGGGGATGGGGGGAGGCAAAAAATTTGCCGCCCACTCCCCCCCATGGCGCCGCCACTGCTTGTCAGGTTGAGTTGCCCGTAGCCGGAGGGTACGCCTGAGCCGGCGTCCCGGTATATTATGGTTGATAGTTGCTGATCATGATTGTATTTATTGGTTGTATTTATATGGTCCAGACCTCCTGTATCCCTATCTACTTCTCTACTACACATTGCACCCTATCACGAAAGTTGCCATTTTCAGGCCAGTGTGAACGCCTCAGAAGGCGTCTTGTTAGTATAGGTAATAGCATGGTTTCGAGTGCAATTTGGATATAACATGCACGAGTGAGTTTTTCAAAGACCTCAAAATAGCACGAGTCCGAAGGACGAGTGCTATTTGAGGTCTTTGAAAAACTCACGAGTGCATGTTTATCCAAATTGCACGAGAAACCATGCTATTACTTGTTAATAATATGCATAAAAGTATTCGAGACAATCAAATTTGAACTTGACATTTATTAATAAACAAAGAACAAATATATTAGCTACACGTCAAAAATCAAAATGCATGCATAAACTAGGCAAAACAAAACAAAACAAAACAAAACACTTTGTTTGTACAAAGCACTTACTTGTTCGTGTCCGGGTAATTTTTAAGCGCATAACTATGTATAACAATATATAAAACAAAAGCGCATAACAGTATATAAAACAAAACAGTCAATCAGAGTCACTTTCAATCATGTAAGCGCGACGTCGCTTCGGGTTCGAAGTATGCTGAGGCAGAATTGGCGAAGTCATCGTTGAACCAACTGAGAAAGTTACTTGGCAGTTGTTGAAATTGTTGTTGTTTAACATTTTCTGTCGACTTTCTTGTCTCACCGTTGCTTGACTCAGTTGATTACTGCTGCTCACGTTTAGTTGACCTTGCCGTTGGAAATCAGCAAGGAAGGCTTGCTGTTGTTGCATTGCCAATTTTGCCAGGCTTGAAGTGGATGCCCCATCGCGACGTTGTTGTGGATTATTTCTCCATGATATCCTGGAAGACATTTGCTGCTGTTCTTGTTCGTCTCCTTCATCATAATCGCCGAGCGATTGCAAGTTGCGGTGACCAGTTACTTTCACGATCGAGGAACGCTCAACGTTGTTCTTTTTAAATTTGTTGACTACCGTCTTACGAGCACTGTGATTTGTCAATTTCTTTTGTTGTTGATGCTCAAGTTGTGTTCCCTGGACAATCCTTTTCATCATTTCGTTGATGCGATTTGTGCCCATAGGTTGAGCTTTGTACCAAGTGTTGTTGTTGGAGTTGTACTTTATCGACAGGTAAAACGGGCCGGAATTTTGGAGTGTTGCTGGTCGCCGAGACAAGTACTCATTGAACAGAGCAACAGGACATCTTTCATCACCTGTAGCATACATCTTGGGCAGGAAATCTCTCAACTTTTTTGACAAGCCTCCATTTCTTGTTTTGGTGGGACCTTCGATGTATTCAACGTACTCGAGTCCGTCGTTGTCTTTGCCAATTGTGAAGTCTTCAACTTTCATGCCGTGATGCTCCTGTCGTCCGCGAAGGCCAAAATATTGTGTCAGCAACCACCACATAGTATTGATTAAACTCTCGGCTGTTTTATTACCCAGTTTTCCGTTGGTCCACAGGAGTTCTTCCTCCTCTTGCGTTAAACTTCGAGCTTTGTTTGGTCTCTTGCCTTTCCCTTCTTCGCGTAGACGCTTTGCCTTTCCCTCGAGAACTTCTTTTGATTTGCAAAATTCCCGGTCTCGTATTATGGACTTCTGATAACCACAGTCTTTGAAATAACGGTCCAAGGCTGCTATCATAACGCGGAGACTGTCTGGTTCGTATTCACCGCCATCCTTGTTCCTCACTTCACCGTAAAATTTCTCCAAAATTTTGTCTAAGTCGAACGCCTCGTACGTTTCAGTGGCCTCAGAAAAACCTCGCTCCTTTGCCCATGATTTAAAAACGCCAAGCCAAAAGATTGTGCTTCTCTTGGTATTTGTACTTTTTGCATTATTTCGCAGTTCTTCAATTGAACTCACTTCCAAGTGCGGGAATCGTTCCCCACCGCTAAATGCGGCCATGTTTGTTTTGAAAAAAAAAAGAACATTTTGCCGCCAAAACGTAGCTCAATTTTGATTGGTTCATAGTGATAACAGAAAATTGCACTGTGATTACAGAAAATTGCACCGTGATTACAGAAAATTGCACTGTGATTACAGAAAATTGCACTGTGATTACAGAAAATTGCACTGTGATTACAGATAATTGCACTGTGATTACAGATTTTTGCACTGCTGTTTGGGATTAACTGCACTGAAATCAACCAATCACAATCGAGTAATACTTTTATGTATACTATTATATATAATATAACACTGAGTAAAAGGCTAATCATTGGCGGCCAGACCGCATCGCCTTCAAAGTCAAATATCTCCGCTCAAATTTGTCGTACGGCAAAACAAATTCGATTACATCTTTTCACAAAGATTTCTCATTCTAAATAATATGGTTTGATCATAGCTTGGGCACATTTAGCGACGAACGGAACCAAAATCTCCTCAATTTCGGATATTTTCAAAATACTTAGAACTGGTCGGGCACGACCGTGGACGTGACGTAACCAATACATATACTGGCAACACCGCCTTACCCGGGGTGGGACAGCATATCAAATCCGACGATAATTTGTCGCTTGATGCTGTCCCACCCCATGTAAGGCGGTATTGTCAGTATGTATTGATTACGTCACGTCCACAATCGTGCCCGAGCAGCTCTAAGTATTTTGAAAATATCCGAAATTGAGATTTTGGTTCCGTTCGTCGCTAAATTTGCCCAAGCTATAATCAAACCATATTATTTAGAAAGAGAAATCTTTGTGAAAAGATGTAATCGAATTTGTTTTGCCGTACGACAAATTTGAGCGGAGATATTTGACTTTGAAGGCGATGCGGTCGGGCCGCCAATGATTAGCCTTTTACCGTTATATTATATATGAACAACACACAATATAGGCCACAGAAAATGTTACATCAACAGCTCTAAATGAGCTCATGGAGTAATTAAAAGAATGCAAAGGTATTGTACTATCATGTCAACTATATTTTATTGTTAAAATGTATTTATATATTTGACTAATTTGAGAATGTTTTTAGAATAGTTTTGGTTGACTATAAATTTGTTTATAACTAGGGATCCAAGGATAGTGTGAAGTTTCAAATTGAAAGACGCTGCAAGGACAATATAGGGTCGCCGACACTTACACTACGAAATAAACAGTTACGAAAGGCATTTCATCTCATTATCTATTGTTTTTAATGCGTTCGGCACATGAGTAGAGCGACGTTTGAAACAAGCCCAACACATCAGAAACGTCGTGCCTCGTGGAACTGATACAATTTATTTATTTACTGTGATGCTACACGCGACAAGTCGAAATTGTTTTACCAACAACCAAATTTTGCATATTCTAAAACTTCATTTGTATTTGCAAAAGCATTCCCCACGAAGCTACTGATATGCTAAACTTATTTAAAACTATGATTATTCCCATCATCCTTTTAGCGCCCATATTGCACATTTGACTATTGTCTCAGTGACAATTTTAATTGAAATAGCTGTATAAGATATGTTATGAATAATAAGCACTACGACGTTGCATCATTAAACGGACGCATTTTATTCCCATCCGTTCCGTATTTTATCCCCATATCCGTTCCGTATTTTATCCCCATATCCGTTCCGTTGATCCGCTCCATCCGCTTCCGCATTTTAACCTAAATTAATGTGACATGTTTCACAACAAGAAGTCTCATTTACCTTTAACTTTATTTGAAGCATCTTGATTCTACATCCGCCACCTCGTTCGACGACTCTGGAATGTGTTGTGCCGTAACCCAAGAGTCTTTCCCCAGGACTAATGCCCAAACATCCAGTGCTTGAACTGAAAGCGCCTGGGATCTGGTCCCCCCTCTCTTGTTCACGTATGCATAGTGTACCTATACATATAGACGTATACATAGTGGAATTGTCCATCTGCAAAAGAATATGATTGGGGATGGACGACTGGGAGTTGAAAAGGGCTTGTAATCCCAGGTAAGCTGCTTTGAGTTCCAACCAATTGATGTGTGATTTCCTCTCCTGTGGAAGCCAACGACCACCTGTTGTCACCCCGGCCATTCCATGTTGCCCCCACCCCAACAGGAAGGCATCGGTTGAAATAGTCAAGTCGAAGGGCACTGAGCGCAGGGGTTGGCCATTGAATGTGTGAAGATGGGGGGATGACCACCAATCAGTTCTGTCATACTTGCTTGCGATAACGTCACCTGAAAACGTTTTCGATGCTTGCCACATTGGTGAGGTCGCGCTGTAGGCTGCGATAATATAAGGGTGCTCTCCAAACCCCGGTCTGAGCAGCATGACTCATTCTGCCAATAAGGGATGATAGCTTCTCTAAAGTTATTGGACTGGTCTGTTGGATTTGGTGGGCTTCTTGGATGATTGACTTCAACTTCTCTGGTGGAAGTGAGATTGTCATCTTCATTGTGTCCAGCAGACCCCCCAGGAATACCAGTTGCTGCGTCGGATGAAGTGAACACTTCTTGCGCTTGATGGTAAATCCTAGGTTCTGAAGTAGGTTGACGACTTGGTAAAAGATCTGTACTAGGTCGTTCTTGTTCTGATGTAGAAGCAAGATATCGTCCAGATAAATGACAATGTGAATTCCCAGGGAACGAATCAAGACAACTACTGGTTTCAAGATCTTTGTAAATGCTCCAGGGGCAGACGAGAGTCCGAAGGGTAGGCAACGAAACTCGTACAGATTCCCGCGGTAAGAGAATCGAAGATAACGGCAGTGGTCCTGATGGATGGGGACAATATGTTTGTGGAGGCTAGACAATATCCTATCATCCGATCCCCCAGTTGTTGCATCATTTAGGTTATGCTCGTGCAGTCTGCATGCGATTTTACACAAATATATTTACTGTTTTTGTTGTGGTATGTGACATGATAGATTGCCCATACGTAACCGATTAAAGCGTGAAAAGGGCGCATGTACAACCAGTTTTTACCAGGTTTTTACATTCCACAAGCAAAGAAGCAAATGTTTTATAACTTAAATTCGCTGATTGCAAGTAGGGCCATAGAATAAAGATCCATATAGAAGGGCCACTTACGTCGGAAGCTATGAAGTTTCTGTCCTCGCGCATGTCGCATTACGCATGTTGGCCGCCATTTTCCTAGCCAGTCAATGACATTTTCTAGCCAATAAACACGCTGTACTGGCTGGCTGCTCCGCCTTATGGCCAGTAAACTGCATATTTTTGCATAAAAAAAACGCGGACACGTTGCACCGCTGAGTGGCCCTTCTGTCACTGATCTTTATTCTGTGATAGGGCATGTAGGGCGTGTCCGTTCCTAGTAAGTGGGAACAGAATCGTGGTATTTCGGGAAATTATTGATTAAATGTCCCTCACCCTCGGGAGGCTTGCGGAATTACCTCGGGCAGCTCCCTCGGGAATCCCACAAACCTCCCTCGGCTTTCGGGGACACCTAATCACTAATTTCCCTCATATCATGGTATTACCCATAATAACAGAAATATATGGTATTTAACTACTTACTATGTGAGGATAAGTTTCCATGTTGATAGATAACTTCGCAAGTAGAATGGCGAGAAAAAGACAGCCAAATCAAGATAAAATCAACATATTTTTGAAGCCAAAATGGCAAACACAATAACACCAGAATAACACGAGGCCAAATCATGCCCGTTCGCAGGTTAGATGCGGACACGATGTAACCTAATCGCTGATTCACTTAAATTATATAAGCTCGTCCCTGAATGGCTATGTGCTAACATGAGGTACAGTACGTTTGCGATAGCAATATAGCTGCTTCGCAGATACAAAAATAGAATGGTCACATTTTTAATAAATTTATAGTTTATAATATACAAAATGTTTTTTCATTTGCTTGGTTACATTAACAGGAAATGCTATATCATTAAAAGCAAACAGTTAGTTTCCATTTTTTTTTTTATCTATTGTCTAGACTGTATTGTACTTAACGACATGGCATATCATTCGGCATCTTTTAAAGTCATAAAGAAAACATACCCGTATAGTGCATGGTGTTCAGTGTTCACTTTTCCAATTGATTTCAAAACTTACATGTAAAAAAACGACATACAGTACAGTACGGATCTCTGAGTTTGGAAAATTATACAGCAATTTTAAGTGACCTCACGCAAAACTAAGTAATTAGGTAAACGAAATGTACATGTATTAAAATTTGCGAATTGTGGTATAGAAATGTTAATCGTAATCGGTGTCTTTGACATTCAGGCACCGTCACTAATTCAATATCAGAAATGACAATAGCTGACAAAGCCCATCCCAAATTCGATCACTTACTCACGAATTTGTGACGAATTTTACACGCGATCGGCGATGACTCACGAAAGACCTCGTGTCCATTTATCTGAATTTGTGAGTCATAATCAAATTTGTCGGGATTTGTTCAGTTGTTGACTTTTTTGATATTCAATTAGTGAATCAACCTTTTTGCGTGAGGTGGTCGCGTGTCAGCCTGTCAGGTAACACTGCTGTAAGACGGATGACGGATTAACTTTTTTAAATTATTCCCAAACAATGACTAGACATTATCGTCCAGCTTTTAGACGTATTGAATGCATTGTGATGAATTGTGTTAAAAATCATTACTGAGTGAACACCTTCTTTTTGGGGGGTCTTAGCTGTGAATGAGAAAATGTTCGTCGAGTTGAGCCCCATCATAGAAAAAAGG
>CACRXK020003685.1:0-35034 GCA_902702795.2 Paramuricea clavata | reverse complement strand
ATATGAAACTAGTTTTCCTATCTCTGAGGATGGTTCTGAAATAGAAGTAGATTATTACGTCAAAGCTTTTTATACGTTTGCATCTGGATAAAGGATGCTGGGTAATTAATAGCGCAGGCTTTATGATGTCATTTAATTGAACGTCATTTAATTGAAAGTAAATCCATTCGCCGCTTTTTTATCGGCATGACGTAACAAAAACAAATAAAAATACTCGCTATATATATATATATATATATATATATATATATATATATATATATATATATATATATATATATATATATATATATATATATATATATATATATATATATATATATCATAGATTATCACCCAGCATTGCGGGAAATTTATGGAATTTTTAGGGAATTGCAAAATATTGTAGGCTTATCTAGCAAGTTCTTAAGTGTCATGCCAGAGCCACCTATGGTGTGTTTTAGGAGATCCAAAAACCTTAAAGACCATCTTGTTCGGGCTAAATTGTATAAGCTTGAGGTTGCAGCTAGAGGGATGGTTAAATGTGGGGGGAAAAAGTGCAAGGTTTGTGATTCCATCGTGGTAGCGGATACTTTTCAAAGTACAGTACAACGGCGCACGTTTCACATTAATTTTATTTAATTACTTGCGGAAAATGTAATAAACAATACGTGGGCAATACGGTAACGTCATTTCGTCTTAGATTTAATAACCACAAGAGTTCGCTTAATAGATTTTCTAAGGGCCAAAGAGGTTTATGTGGTCAACATTTGTATGAACATTTTTTTGAGGAGGGCCATTCAGGTCTTAATGATTTTAAAGCACAGATTATTGATATCACGGATGTTAATAAACCTACAGAGAGGGAAAGTTTTTGGATTGAAAAATTGAATACATATGTACCACTGGGATTAAATTTGAGGGAGGAATATTAATGCAAGTCTATATATATTATTAGTGTATGTTAATTAGGATTAGGCCAAAGGTATTTAAGGACATGGATTTGAACTTATCTCGTTTCTGACGAAGGGGCTGTGCCCCGAAACGTATCTTTACAACATGTATCTATTCATTTGAAGTTTAATAAAATTTATTTTCTATTTGAAGCTTTATATAAATGAAGTTTTTTGGGAGGCTAGTGATATTTATATATATATATATATATATTATATATATATATATATATATATATATATATATATATATATGATACCGCCTGATGATTCTTTACTAATGAAACAGACTGTTGCGGAATATATATATATATATATATATATATATATATATATATATATATATATATATATATATATATATATATATATATATATATGTATATATATATATAGCGAGTATTTTTATTTGTTTTTGTTACGTCATGCCGATAAAAAAGCGGCGAATGGATTTACTTTCAATTAAATGACTAGGCTATAAGAGTCTATATCTACACTAGTGTAGAACCTGCGACTTAAAACCATTATCATAATTAGACGTAAAACCATATATAATTTTTATGAATCAATTAATCTCTTAATCTTACAAAGATGAAAAATAATATATAACTTGTGTTTGTGCTCATCCAGATAGAACATAAAAATTTTGTTCATTTACATACATTGTATTTTCTACGCATAATTTTTTAATCCTACCATTTTATCCATGCTGTAATCATCAATAGACCTTACCGATTATTCTCTTTTACCCAATTAATGGACAAATTTAATTGTTTCCTGCCAGTGTTCTTAGGCTCAATAACATAGTAATTTTCAACCTACTAAGCACAAAACATGACTAAGTATTTGACATGAAAACGAGGCCATTGCCATTAGATGAAAATGAAATACACGGTAATGTCTATTAACATACAGTATCTTAAAATGTATTTAAAAAGGCTAATGAATTGTTAGCAATTAATTATCTTATTCTATCATATGAGAGGTAATTTCAAAACATATGCCTAGGAAATGAATGCTGCTCAGAAACGGTTGTTTGGGCAGGGAATGTCACTTTAAATAATTATATACATTTAGCTATATTGACGTATTACATAGGTTCAATGTTGGCTGCAATGAAAATGTTATTCTTAATCATGCAGGCACAATTTTTAATCATAATCCAAATGAAAACTTGAGGAAACTTTTTCAATCGGTGACTCCCTTCCCCAAATTTTCTGCCAAATGTTCAGGTAATTTTTGATGGCACCCTCAAAATTGCAATGTTGAAAAATTATTCTGACGAAGGGCCTTCTCTTGCAACGTCCAAATTCTCCTTGTATTTTTCAGGTATTTCATTGCATCCCAGTTTTGTTATTAATGGCACTACCTACACTGACACAGACCGTTCAAGGTTGAAAAATTATGACCACCCCCTCCCCACTCCACCCACCTGAGAAATACTGACCTCATAGTTAACAGCTATGTTATATAGGGTTGACGGTTATCATGCATGTTGACAGCAATGCTTTAAATAAGTTCTCAGCTCACACAATCAAGGTGGGGGCGTGTAGCTAAGAATTTGTCGTTGGAGGGTGTAAGGGTCCAAATTACCTAATTTCTGAAATTACTTTTATGTTACCTAAAGCATTTTTTAAAAATTTAGTGTGATTTTGTGATGAGTACATTCAAGTAGCAGGTGTTTCTTCTGAAAGAATATATTAGCATACCATTATTATAGGGGGGGGTCCAGTGGAATGCTCATCTGAGAATACTACATCCCCAGTCACTACATCCCAGGGGGGGCGGGGGCGGTTAAATGCAATGCTGATTAACAAATTAAAACTTCAAATGCTTTTGACAAGCATTGCAGCTTTAAATGAACATACACAATAGTTCAATCTGTAATTGTTCTTTAGATGCAAACAACGGTAAATAGCTAGATGCAAACTGTCAGCAAAGGCCAGCAAACAACATTGATATAAAAAGGCTAGAATTTTTTAATTCCCCATTTTAACATTGAATTCTACTAACCGATTTTGTTGGAATCCATTTGTTCGAACAGAACACCCAGCGTATACAAGACATCAGTCTTTGAGTATTAATGAATGACATTCATCAATTCATTCTATCCATTTTATTCACTTTCTATTTTGTTTATTTTTGTTTTATTTACATTTACAAAATACTTCATGTAAAATAAATATAATGTAAGCAGTGCCGGCTCAGAAGGTAGCCATCTTGATTGTTTATGTTTCCAGCCAGAAAATAAAAAAGAATTTGAAAAGAAATGTTGTTTCTGAAATAAAAACATAGTAAAAGAAATGGACAGATTTTCTTGGATATCTAGTAATACACAACTACAAGCAGGAGAACTGCTTGTTATACAGCAACGTGGTTTACGTATTTATGACGGCGAGAATAAGGTAGGTCTATAACTGACTATATTAAATCTGAGGACTGACGCTTTTAAAATACGAAAACTGCAATAATTAGAATAGGATATTATATTGTTATTATTAGTTCTTTATTATTTATATTTACTATATATCCATATATATATAGTTAACATAATGATAAACAATAATAAAAACATGGGAATGCCAATATTAACAATATTAATATAGGATTATTGTTGTTGATGTTGGTGAATTAAAAAATAAAATACAAAGAGCACAAATACACAGAAATATGAGTGTATCATGTGTACGTATATGTCTCAGATGTGTACAGAGTGCAGTTGTGGACTAAAGCTGGTTTTCCACTAGGCGGAATTTCGTGCATGGAGAGGACTTTTTCTTTGTCTTGCGACTTCTCACGTGGAACTAATTAGAAAAGACAAAGAAAAATTCCGTTCCATGCACAAAATTCTGCCTTAGTGGAAAACCGGCTTTAAGGCATGGCTAGACCACAGGTCTCACAGGTGGGAATTTTGTTGTCACTGGTCAGTAAATTGCGGGCGCTTGCAAAAAAGTTTTTCAAAAATTATTAAAGTAAGCAAAAACAAGTATTTGGGCCTGCACAGGGTTCGAGATTGGAATTTTTTTACTAGTATCCATTATGGATACCAGCATTTCAAACTTGGTATCCAAATTCAAAAACCGGTATCCAAATAGAAGAATATATGGTAGAATCATGATATTGGATGTTCAAAACTTCAAAACACATGTACACACAAAACCATTAGGTATTCTTTACTTTTAGTTCACTACAGGGTACACAGAACATTGATAAAGTAAGTTACAAAGTAGAATAAATATGCATTATTTCTAAATATATAAACCCTAACCATATTACATATATATATAAACATATTATTATAAATTTCCTCTGTTCTTCACCAGACTATTTTGCTGTAAAGACTAAAATATGTAGCTATAAATATGAAATACTTCAATGTCTGATTGTAAATTTATTGTCACTTTAAATTTGGTATTCAAACAATCATGTGCTTCAAGATCAAAACATGAAAAAATCCTATGGGAATTCCTATAGGATCCTATAGGAATTCCTATAGGAAATTGGGCCAAAATCTAATAGGAATTCCTATAGGATTTCCTATAGGAATTCCTATAGGATCCTATAGGAAATTGGTCCAAAATCTAATAGGAATTCCTATTGGAATAGGAATTCCTTAGATTCACATAGAAATTCATATTGGATCATATAGACATTCTTGCATAATCCTCTAAATCAAACTGCCTAAAAGAGTTATTTACCACGGTGAAGGAAAAAGAGAAACAACTAGTGAAAAAAAAATTATTACAGATAAAAATGTGGCAAATATAACAGGCTATATTTACATATAACATACTAATTTAGGCTATTTATCTTTTTAACTTATGACATATGTTTCTTTTATTTTCTTACTTTTAAAAAATTTTTAGACATAAAATTGTACTATATTATATTACCTATATTATGTATTTAAAAAATAGAAAATTCTGTATGCACTACATAAGTTTTATTTTCTGTCATTCTTATACATGACTATGTTTAGTTCTGATTGCACAGCAATGTGTTGTGGTGAATAGAGTTTCGCACAAAGCCGTATTATAACACTTTCCACTGCACAAACAATATTATGACCTAACAAACCATTTGTTCAAGTCCATTGATTTCTTCATGTACATTTAATACTGCTCCAAGCACAGCATGCAAATGCCACCAGAGATCCATCATATTGGAATCTATAAAAGGAAAACTTTATTTATTTGAAAATATAATCATAATTAGTAAATTATACCCTATAAAAAACTAGAACAATGGAACAATGCTTCCTAAACTGAGACACTCCTCAGTCAGTTATAAGGGACTATTAACTCTTGATGTAAAAACAGTTTTTAATTAATATTTAACAATTATTGAATGAGGTTGAGCATGATATGAAGAATTATCAAGCCCAAAGTTTGCTGTTATCAACTGAAGCCGAAGGCTGAGGTTGATAACCGTTACGGCAAACTGAGGGATTGATAATTCTTCATATTGTGCAAAAACCAATAATTGTTTTATTATTTATTAAAAAATCAAAACAAATGGAACCCATTTGTATTTTATTTGTATTAAGAATAAAGTTGATATGACAATTTCACAGTTGGCTGTTAGCCAATCAGAAACCAGAAATTTTTTAAATAAATATTAAGATTTATCCTTTATATATAAGATAATTTCCATAGTTTATTGTCATAATCACCATGAATTGCAGAGAAGAATGCGGAGTAGAAATGTAGCCTGAATGCCTGATAATGAAAACACCCACCAATTTCAGGTGAATTTGCGGGTGTTTCAGGCTCTCAGCAATTAGCTACCAGAAGCAAAATTTGAAGCAAAGTAAAATTTATATTTTAGCGTTCGCTGCTCAAAGTTTAGGAGTGTTTCAAAACTTATCGGTAAAATTATGTATATAATGTACAGTACCGCTCGCGCACTTTTTTGCGTATGATACGCGTATCATATGCGTGTTGTATCATATGAATACGCGTATCATATGCGTATTATACGCGTAGTGTATCATAATATTAGGCGTATGCATATATTAGGCGTATGCAATCATACTCGTAGCGTATCATATGAATACGCGTATCAACTACGCAGGCCTTAAAATATCTTTTCCAAGGCCGTCTGACAAAATGTCCGGTGACGTTGAGTTTGGGTCGGACATATGTCCGATGACTTTCAGTTCAGTTTTGACTCGGAAATAAGTCAAATCAAACACAAATGAATAAACGGTAAATGTTGTGACGATATTAAATAATTTCTTTCATACTTATTTCCAAGCCAAAATTAACTCACTTGCCAGAACAGCAGTGTTAAAAAAGACTTCGACAACTTAAGCCCGTTTTCCACTTCACCATTTCGCTCGCCGCCCCGCGCTCGACTACGTTAAAACAACATTTCCAGTACACCTTCTATACAATAGTACGTCGTACAAAGCTACAGTTCGGTCGGACACCAATTCACTTGAGTCGGACAAACAATAAACCTCAGTTTCACTTTGGTTGGACAGAATGTCCGGTGGTTTCCTCTCTACGTCGGACAATTTCACGAATGGGTCGGACAATGTCCGTGACCGACCTATATTTTAAGGCCTGACTACGTTCGAAACTAAATTTGATACTTGCATATACGCGTATGATAATTGAGAATGATACACGTTATACAAAACTCCGTTCAGGTAGTAAGTGCCCTTTTCGATACAATATAGAGCTGATTACGCTGCCGCACTGCCCATACACAGTGGACAACACAGTGGTCCATACAACACCGCGGAAAAACGTCTGCGCATGCGTCAACCTTACCTGTAATAGTATTGCGAACTTGATGAGAAGCTGTTCCGAACGTTTCCGAAGGCTCAAAATGGCGGTAAAAAGGAGTGACTTCATTGTGCGTCTTTACAGCCAGATTTCAAGCGCAAAAATAAACATGTCATTCTAAAAACTAGAAATAAATACAGCCAGAAGGTTCAAGAAATTGTATTGTACAAGAACATGAACTAAAGGTGATTGTTGACAAATTTATCGCCTGAAACATTTTGTTTATCAACTAAGCAATGACAATTTCCGAATTTTCGTTTGAGATACATTTCTTTAAAAAAAACTGTGTCGCCAAATAATACACAATAATTAAACTTTAGGATTTATTCTACAATTTGAGTGGGTTAAGAAGCTTAACTTTTCGAGAGTTTTCTTAACTTTTTAGTTTGAATTTTTGTTTTGAATAATTTTGCAAGTCGTGTCCGTTAAAATCAACATTTTTTTACATTGATTTCATTCCATACTTTAAATGCCAGGACGCTTTCAATTAATGTCTAATCTACCCATTTGCTATATTTTCTCGTTTGTTTTACTAATTTTTGACCAATTAATAAGCATATTTTTGTTTTAGAAATTGATATTCAAATTCCCCGCCATATTTTCATAATTTGGTGCATGCGCAGACGTTTTTCCGCGGTGTTGGTCCATACACAGTGGACAACTCGAAAGCATTATGCTACTTTGTCCACTGCGCATGACATAATGAATTATTAACTCCAATTTATATCTACTACTCACCATAACCTATAGTTATTACTCTTCACTTTTGTAAATAATCTATATGACGTGCGCAACTTCAATAATATTGTACACACCGGACGTGATTCGACAACGCGACGCGATTTTCCATTTTCATTGAACGATAACTTTGATCCTAGTTTAAATTTTCCAAATATTTAGAAGCGCTATAACATTTCGAGTTATTTGGTCTACATATCTTTTAAAATTTGCTTTCATTGGCTGTTTTATTAATTAACTTTCAAAAACTAAATTGTCCAATCGCGTCCGGTGTGTCTGGACCTTAAGACACCGTGCACGATGTTTTAATCAGATAGCCTATAGAATATAGGTCCTGAGAAAATTGTAACAGCGTTGTCTCCTTATCTACAAACAGTCTGAAAGTAATGTTCACAAAACAGGCGGTGGCCCAAGTTATTTAATCAACAATTATTACTATTATCATTATTACCTAGAATCCAACTATACAGTAGGTTGGTGCTTATTGAATATTGTATTGTAGCTCAGTTTAAAACTCCCAATATACGTGTATGTACAGTATACCTGTTTCGGAATTAATAGGCGAATTGTAGCCTAATAGCGCCTATATATGATATGCGTATTTGCAGGGCGCTACAAAACACGTCTTTTATAGCGCCCTAATATTTCAATTGTTTTTAATGCGTATTCGTATGATACTCGCGTTCGTATGATACGCGTATTCGTATGATACGCGTATTAATTCGTATGATACGCGTATTCGTATGATATACGCGTATTCTATGAAACACCGTACGAGTATTCGGCACCGGGAGAGTTGACAGGTCTGCATTAATGGGTTAAATGGATCTACTAGATAGTTATTGTCAACATAATTTATATACAGTAGGTTGTATAGTGAATTTTGTTTCATCATATTAGTGTTTGTATGTAAAAATAGGCGAGCCCTTGTAAGAAATTACATAAATAACAGAATTGAAATAATTTCATACTTTAGACAAACTTTGATAATGGTAATCTGATGTTGACGTCACATGCTTTGATTTGGGAAGATGAAGAGCAACAGGTGATAATACTTCATGTTTTTCATTTTTGTCTTAAAAATCAGAAGAACTAGGTTTCCCAGGAAACATTGCTTCTGGGTGAATGTCCTGTTATCTTGTTATCGAGCTGTCTTGTTATCGTCGCTACCTACTCTGGCACAGGCCGAAAGCCCAGAGCCTTGAAGTTGAAATCTATGTTCTATTGATTCATACTAATTTTATAGGATAGAAGAATTCGATTAGGTCTTGAATTAATTACAAGAACAGAGGAACATGCAGCAGGATTTATGAAAAGGTAATAAATTGTGTAAATTATATAAATTAAGATATTTTTTATTGGAATATTTTATTACTGGACTTATATAAAGATAAATTATGCAAACCATTTGCTTATTACAGTATTATACTATTGTTCCCAGTAAATTGCGAAACGACCGTTTTTTAGGCGGTTTGTCAGTGACAGTTTCGCCAATTACGAAGGACATATTTGTGTACCTCGTGATCACAATTTGTTGCAAGCGGCGTGTGAAAAACTGCAAGTTTTAGTTTGACAGTTCTGACAGTTAAATGAGTTTCTAATTTTATTGTCCAATCAGATGCGTAGTTTTGAATTTTAAATCAAAACTACGCACCTGATTGGACAATAAAATTAGAAACCATTTAACTGTCAGAACTGTCAAACTGAAACTTGCAGTTTTTCACACGCCGCTTGCAACGAATTGTGATCACGAGGTACACAAATATGTCCTTCGTAATTGACAAAACTGTCACTGACAAACCGCCTAAAAAAATGGTCGTTTCGCAGTTTACTGGGAACAATAGTACATCTTGCAAAGATTAACCAGCCACTCCCTACCCTCTATGGTGTGTTTGTAGGCTCCAGGCCCCCACAACAAACTCATCCAATGATTGTTGATAAATCCAAAAACTGCAGAGGACCCACATACCTCTTCTCAACCTTCTCTGATGATTCTAGTCAGCAAGGGGAAATTGTTGGGCAAGAATGGGCAATATACTACATTACATTTTGGAAGTTGTATGTACTGTACAGTATTTACCATATATGAGCGGCTGTGTTGTATGACTTGTATTGGATTTACAACATGGATGAGAATGTTGTAAATAGCTTGTGAAATGTCTTGATGAGAGAAATTTATAATAAATTAATGATATTTGGTGAGAAAATTGAACTTAAAGTTTATGTAAATCAGCATGATTCTGTATCAGATATATAAACTCCTTCACGCTCATGACTTTTTTGTACGCCAACCGAAATTTCAGAGCAAATAGCGAAGATCTGAAACTATCTGCATGCAAAATTTCATCACAGCAGTATAAATAGTTTCGGAATGGAATCAATTCTCCTTTTTTATTTTTAACGGTCTAAATTTAATGAATTTCACAATATAATTATATTTACTGCCAACGTGTTGATGAATAAATCTTTATTATTACTTTTAGTGCCAAAATATTTCTTTACTTGAATCCTCCACTGGCCAGTAAAGATCCTGGTCCATTTAGTTCAAGTGCGTTCACGTATATTAAATTATCATTTCGCTCTGGAGGTCACACTGAGGTATTTATTTACTGTACTCATTTTGTGCATGAAACGCAAATTTTTTGTCAGTTTTGTATGGTTAAGTATGGTACTGGTTATAGGTCTAACGTCTACTAGTTAATATAGGTCTAATACTGTTATATGTATTGTCATGAGTAAATACCCCATATGATGGCCAAAGGGTGCCGACAATAACGTAACAATAGAAAGATTAACATCAATTAGCATCATTAACATCAATTAGCGATGACGATATCATTAAATAAATGTTAATTAGCGATATCGATTTTAAAATAACATTAACATGCGATCATTCAGTGAACGAATAGCAAGAGCATATAGAGTAATAGCACATGGCCTAAGCACGACAGTTTTTTGGAGGGTATAGCTCTGTTGGAGAGGATGCACGCTACGTTTAGTAAGGCTGTAACCACGAACTGAAGTCAATTTGGCTGTCAAGTAGGTACTCAAGCTACCGACCAACGACTATCCCGGCTTGGCAAATCCCAATGATGTCGAGAATTCACCTCTCCAAAGACAGAACTATTGTCACACAAAGTGGAAACCGGAATACAAAAACGAACAAAAAAAAACCACACAAATACTTACCCAAGTGACGGAACATACAACACCAAACAATAAATAATACTCCCTGACAAAGCAAAGATAACAATACCATAGCTGAAAAGAATGAAAAGCTCTGCAACGCAGTACGTGACTACAAAAAAGCAGATTAGTGTTAAAACCAATTTGAGTAACAAGGGGAATAATCATCCAGAATAGCTGGAGGTATGCCCGCGAGCGGGCGCGGCAAGTAAGCACAACGAAAAAATATCCAACAGGACAACAATTGGCGTAATCGACAGCGCACCCCCAAAACACGAGACGTAACAACATAAAACGCAAGTATTACGTAGACTACGAGAACAAAGAAAAGTGACTGAACACAATAAGCTACCCAGGGGTGCGCCTTGATTGTCGGCCAAAACAATACATTACAGTACTCCAATTAACGATACAGGCACCTCTGATCAGCAGCGACCAGGAAACGCTGATACTAATATTTACCCAGACCTCCGCTGGTTTGCAATAACTGAAAGCATAGAATGTAAAGCAACCCATAGAAGCCAACAAAAGCGGGCAGACACTCCCAGCAAGCGGGTTAGCACCAGCAGAACCCCCCCCCCCAGAAAACCAGTGCGAACAAGCAATGTCCTCCCAAAAAAGGGGTGGGTGGGTGGGGACGTTGTGAACTTGAAGGTCTGCAAGCAATGAGCTATACCTGTGAGCTCCACGGCTTAAATAATCTCGGTAAACCTGCATAATAACTAATATGAATATATAATTATATATACATAAACAACACGCACACATTCGTTCTCGAAGTTAATTATTTTTATTGCATAAAATCATATATAGTGATACCGTTATCATATATGTAAATAACAACACGGCCATATCGAGACCATTAAAATAACAACAACGATGTCAATAATATTATAAATACTAGGTAGTAGCAAAATTGATAATGCAATTTGATTTTCATCGCAAAAGTTTTCGTATGAGAATCTCAGTACAACAATCGTATCATTGATTATGGAGCGCCTGCAAGGAAAACATGAAAGTGTAAAGACTAAAGGTAACCTGGAGGTAAGAACTATCATCGGACATTTGATCAAGTTAGTTTTTATTGAATATATGCGAAGGAAAATTGAAGAATTACGACAAGTTACATTTAGCAAACAAGACCCACAGAATATATGCATGGTCATCACTTAGAAAAGATTGCAGGGATAGTGAAAAAATGAAGATTGGATTTCGTATACAAAAGCCTCGTCGGAAATAAACTTTGAAGACATTTGGCAACGTTGTCTAGTAGGCTTCAAGACTGTTGACTTTCTTAAGTTAATGTGACTTCTGAATATAAACATTATTTAGAAACGTTATGTGCCTTGCTATGGTACAAGTGGATAGAATTGTGTGAAGAAACAGAAACAACAACGAACTTGCAACATTTATTAAATTGCGTATTTACAATGTAGTAGAAAATTTATAGAATAGTCTATATTCTTGTAGTAGAAAGCATATTGACAAATAAAACAATGTAGCACCGAATATTGTACGTTTTTTTAATTGTTCATGGTTGTGTTTCAGCATTCCATCTTTAACCATACCAGAGCCATTCTGTAATCTTTGTGACACTGACATAGTGCAAGAAGCCGTTCGAATAAGTGTAGACGATTTAAAACAATTTGATTTAGCGAGTAAAATGAAGCTATGAAGTAAAATTATCTGGTTTACATGCAGGTATAAACTGGCTGTTGAGAAAGATCGTGACTCTATTTTTACGACCATTCAATGACCATATGGAAACCAGGCTTTACGACATCGCCCAAACGCGATTATGCTGAGTTTGCAAGAAACGGGCTTTAAGGAGAATGGCAACCAGCCAAAACAGAACGGTGATGAGTTTGGGTTAGCGTTGTGCTTTTCGGTTTGCTTGTTAGATTTGTACGTCTCCAAACAAAAGAGGGATTGTAAGTATCGTGCTAAATGAAAAGAGCAGTGGAGTACCATACCACAACGATGTGAGCAGGATACCCAATTTTTGTGGATATACCATATAAAATTAATTGCAATACCAGTACAAAACAAATTATTACAAAACGTCAGAATAAAAAGTACAGATTATAGTGTACGATAAGCGTGTAATTTCTGATAATATTTTTAATACACAATTCCTTATGGATTTTAACTATTGTTAGTTCGATTTCAGTTTATCATACATTCGTTTCTTGTCAGTTGATGCGTTTTTCAGTGTTGGTTTTTTTTGAGGTTCAATATTCGAGTTCAATTTGTAATTACCATTTACAGTCCCAGTTCTCTCAGCTGTCGCAGCTTGTCCATCTTCCATTATGAACTTTTGATAAAATTCGTAATAGCGTTCATGAAAATACTTATTCATTTGCCTCAAAAACTCCAGCTCAGTCTTCATTCTTTGGCGATATCGTCTGTTGTTTAGAATGCATTGTTCTCGCCTATTCAAGGTAACATATATAGTATAACTTTGAAATGCCGTGTCTGCCGCAACCTGTGTATCTTCTGTAGCGAACGTTTGATAGATTTCCGAATGGTTTTGCATGAAATACTGCTTCATTCGCCGCAGATAGTCTATCTCTCTCTTCATTCTTTGGCGATATCGCCTGCTGTTTAAAATGCACTGCTCTCGCCTGTCCATGGTAACAGTATGATCAATTTGAAATTGCGTCCCTCTTATATAGTGGAGAACACTGTCATTATAAGTTCGTTCACTTTGAAGTGGCGCTGGTCGATTGTTTAACCATTCTATACTTAAGTTAATTATTAATAAGTAAGGTAATTGACTGCAATAAATTATCTGCTAATTGTTGCATTTTGGTAAGCGGCAAGTCCTTCAAAGTAAGCGGCTCTTATCCTAATTTTTCTCAGTGTATTATCTCTGTAAATACTATAAATTTTGTGTGAAAATATATATTTTCAAAATCAACTGACGTATTTGCTGTTTTGGTTTTGAGAGGGTTATGTTGTTAGTTTTGAATTTAATTCAAAGAATCAGGCTACAATGCCGCAAAAAGAAAGACCCTAATGGACTGAATAATTTGCTGATCTGGACTTGATCGCCACGGTGATATCGAGATCATAAACATAACAACATTGTGATACCGATATATGCTTTGAATAACAACATAACGATAACGATATCACGAGTGTTGGGGATGACCCCACCGACACAGAGTTTCGGCTCATAAGGCTGGAAAAAAGCCTTCCATGTCATATTATAGCAGTGCATGAATATGATATGAGCAGGGTGTTCCTTGCGCTCATGGGCAGACTCAAAGTCTGTGCTCATACACTCATAAGACTCGATGGTGATGACTTGGCACTTGCCTGGACGTGTTGTGCGTATGTGCATATGAGCAGGGTGCTCCTTGCGCTCATGGGCAGAGTCAAAGTCTCACTCATACGTTCATAAGGTAAGACTGCATGTGACAATGATACAGAATGACTCTGGTATGCCGAGTCATTGTTAGAGACGGAATGCTGAAACACAACCATGAACAAAAAAGTACAATATTCGGAGCTACATTGTTTTATTTGTCAATATGCTTTTCTACTACAAGAATATAGACTATTCTATAGATTTTCTACTACATTGTAAATACGCAATTTAACAAATGTTGCAAGTTCGTTGTTGTTTCTGTTTCTTCACACAATTCTATCCACTTGTACCATAGCAAGGCACATAACGTTTCTAAATAATGTTTATATTCAGAAGTCACATTAAGAAAGTCAACAGTCTTGAAGCCTACTAGACAACATTGCCATGCAAATGTCTTCAAAGTTTATTTCCGACGAGGCTTTTGCATACGAAATCCAATCTCCATTTTTTCCACTATCCCTGCAATATTTTCTATATAATTGATGACTATATATTCTGTGGGTCTTGTTTGCTAAATGTAACTTGTCGTAATTCTTCAATGATCATATGTCCGATGATAGTTCTTGCCTTCAGTCTATACCTTGACACACTCAGGTTTTCTTTGTAGGCGTGAGGTTCAGATTTGACGTCCACTACCGCTACCGCCTACCATTAAGCGACAATTAGCCAATCAGGTGCGTTTGATATATTCGATTAACCAATCAGAAGTGCATTAAGCCAGTGAGAGGTAGTGCACTAGCTGTAGCGGTAGTAGAAGTCAAATCTGAACCTCTGTTATTTATATATATATGATAATGGTACCACCATATTGTTTTTTTAATAAGATTGATATCGCTAATTATTATGATCGCCAATTGATGTTCATGGAGCAAATTGTTGTTAATGACTTTTCTATCGTGACGTTAATTTTTCTATTGTGACGTCATTGTCGCCGGGCGAGTTATCTATTGTCATGATATATTTTTCTGTAAATATAAAATCGTGAATTTACCGTTATTCTATATAATTATTATTTGTATGCATGTGTGTGCATGTTTAGTTCCACAAACTATTGGAACAACAACTACAGAAGAAGGCTTGGTTACAAGGAAAACCAAAAGAAGTTGTTGCACCCAGAGTAAGTTAATTATACCCTGAATGTATCTAATATTTTCAGTTTACTTTTAATAAGTGGGTGTCAGTAAGGATTATGGGGCGAACGATGGTGCAGTGACGGACACATGGGGTAGGGGGTGGGGTGGGAGCAACCTCCCCAATAATTTCCGAAATCTTTCACTGACAGCTGAATAACCGTGTAACAAAACTGTGACAATTATTTTTTGACCGCGAAAGCCAGTAGTACACACGCAAAAATCTCACATCTTGCAGCATGTATGCCAACAAGTCGTCAACAACTTGTACTTGCACTGGTTGTCGTTGTCAACAAGTTTGGAACAAGCTGTTACATCTTGTAACAACCTTATCATCATTGTTGCAAGGTTGTTACAACAAGTCCGATACATGCAGTTATTGTATAACAATATTGTTAAAACCTTGTACATGTCGTCGACCTTGTAAGCATTCTTGTTATATCATGACTGTATCACACATGTTAGAACAAATTTGTAAGTTAACAAGTCTGATAATGTCATCAAGCTTGTTCCAAGTTGTTAACAGCTTCGGTTCCAAACTTGTTACAATAACTGGGAACAAGCAGTGCGGACACAGTTGTCGACTTCTTGTGAACAGATTTATAACAACTTGTTTGCAGACCTGTAACAAGTTTTATATTTTTACGTGTGTAGGCTATAGATTAAACTATATACAGTATTGTATGAGATTTAAGGAAAAAAGTTTAAAAAACAATTTTTGGCCACAAATGCGAAAAAACGCGCAGAAAATTTAAAATGCACGGAAACCTATATGCGAAGTTACGGTTTAGGCAAAAAGCATTAACTTTGATATTCTAACTTGTTAATTAATAGCTACATATTTTAGGACATTTATCAGCTGTTAAATTAGTTATCAAAAATTGCCTGTCGTGTTGCGGTCGTGTTTCTAAAGGTTTCGTATCTGTATAGGTTCACAGGCGAGGTCCTGGGATTGTTGGAATTGAAAGAAACTTGGAAGAAAAGTCACGTGCGACAGGCAAGACAATAACTCAGGTACTATGCAACCTATCTGGGCAAACTATAGGAAAAATATGTCGGAAACATCTGAATTAAGTGCTAACTGAGATATTTGCCTGCCCACCTCAGAGTGTTTCCCACAAATTCAGGAACATAAACATTTTGTTTCCCATGCAAGTGTGATTAGTGTTCCTGGTTTCCAAATTCCAACCTTCGGAAAAAATGACCAAAATATAAATGTTCCCCAATAGTATTTCCTGTAGTTTGTTGCTTATACGACGATAATCGCTTTACAACGTTTACAGAATAGTAATACATGTCTAATTCTTTCTTGATTATCATCATCATCAAACATTTAAATGCATGTATTAATTGTCCAACATGGTGTTTCAGGCGTTTAAAGATCTGGACGCTTTAATGGAAAAGGTGAGAATTATTAAGTGTAAATTATATTGTGTTAATTATAATGATGCTTTCTAAAGACTGAAATGCATACGTTAAAATGCACAGGAATTAGGGCAGCGTGGCATTTTCAAGACAGTATACTGTACGCGCGAGAAAGATGAGTTGAAATTTTCATTTGTTTGTACTACATACAACCGGGTTTATATGTAGTAGATTTTGAAATTTACTATTCCTTCTGAAGATCCAGTACTCTTTTTTGTCTCTGAGATCCTGTTCACAGACTAATGTCTCTTACAATTGTGACGTATAAAGCCTCAAAAACCTTTGAACTGAAGTCCATATATGTAGCAAAGATATTTAGCAAACATGCACTTCTGTTGTTAACAGGGTTTTATTTACAGTCCAAGAATCCATCAGAATAGGGTAAATTTCGACCACTGAAAAGCAGTTTTATTAATTGTAGCGATTTGAAACACTAAAAAGGTTTAAAAAAAAGAAGGCATTAGCCTAGTTTTTTAGTTATAGTTTATGGATGTTTATTATAGCGTATAGTATCTCCCTCCTCCGCAGACTGAGGCTGATTAATTTAGAAAGAATTTCGTGAAGCGGTTATTTTCACTTTTTTTACCTCTAGCCCATGCAATTACGTAATTCTTTCTAAATTAATCCTTTAAAAGTCTCTGCGGAGGAGAGAGGCGTAGTATCAACAAAACGATACGGTGCTGATTTTCTATGTGGTTTGATGTAGATTACTAACGAGGTAATCTTACCTTCAGGCGAAGGAGATGGTTGCTTTGGCAGATAAATTTGCGTCAAAAATAGAGGAGAAGAAAGGAAGCATAACTGAAGATGAAGTAAGTTGAGATATTATGTTTGTCGCAACAAAAGTGTTGCAAGACTTGATGATTGCGAGGCATGTTACACCTTGCAACTTTGCGTTCAACTTGTGTCGTAACAAAATTGCGAGACAAGTTGCATAGTGTAACGGCGCCTGAATGGAGTTGGTAATAAACACGATGCTCTATAGCCAAGATGTCCTACTTTCTGGAAGATGTGTTGGTTCTATCCTGTGATTCCAGAATCGACCGTTTTCTCTGGTACTGCGGTTTTCCTCTCTGATCAAAAACGTATAAGCCTTAGTTGCCGAGCACATCATCATCTGACTCGGGTGAATTGGGCAGCAACACCCTGTGTAATCAACATTAAATATTTACGTTATAATATACAATATAATCAGGGGCAAAACTAGCCCCTTTTAATTAGGGGGGTGTCTGCTAGAATTGCCCTGCGAAAGCCGATGATGCCCTGCAAAATTTTTTTTTGGCCACTATTTCTCCCAAAAATGTTGGCAGGGGGGGGGGTATAGGTCGACATTCAAAAAAGGGGCGACAAAATTTTTCCGGACATAAACCAATTAAATTAAGGGTCAAAAAATTTTTTCGGACATATTCCTGTTAAAACATGCATGAAACCCTTATTTTTTTAACAATATCTGTAAAATTTAGGTCTATAAATTCTATTCAATTCCCTCTGGAAGCCCTGGAAGCTACTTAATAACTCTACATTCTATCATTTAAAATCTTTCATTGCCCTGCCAATCCAGATGATTTGCCCTGCCAATCAAGATGATTTGTACTTTGGGAGGGGGGGGGGGTCACACACACCCACACACACACCCTCAAGTTTCGCCCCTGAATATTATGAATAAATTCATAAGAAATATGATTAAATAGGAAATATGATTAAAATAGCAATGTGTTAGAAATTGGGCGTGTTTAATAAATGTAAAGTTTTTCTTTTTAGACTATTTTATTTAAATCATATCTTCTTAGTGTTGGAATTTCAAATCCTGTAACAAGGTTAGTGAAATCGTATAGCTTTAATTGTATAGTATTTGTGCGCTTGTAAGATGATTGTCTTTTTTGTTGTAACTACAGTCTGTTTTAGAATTCTTGCTTTTTGTACAAGCAAGTTATTAAATTTCAAAATTATAAGGTTTTTCTGTATTTTCTCAGAGAAACGCATGGTAGTGGCACAACTTACCATAAGGAATTGGCAAAACAATTGGAGATATTTTTAAGAGAACAATTAAAGGTTTGTCACATCAACATAAATTTGCGATTCAAAAATATAATATATAATTTTTGATTTTCGTTCCTGGGCATGTACTGTACGTATTGAAACAATGCAGGAAACAAGTGCAACACTGAAAACAATATTTTTTTAAATATTTTATTTAGTTTGTTACTTGTTAGCAATCATTTGCATCCACCATTATTATATAGCAAATGTCAAAGTTCAATTTTCCTGTTTGCCGATTGGACAAAACGGTATCACGTGCCGGTCCACAAAACGTCATGTTCACTGCATGCTTTGGCGAGGGGGGCAACAATGAAACAATTATTGACCGGTCAATAATAAAACCGGAAGTGAGGCGCGAGCTGTTCGCGTCAACCAGCAAGTTCAAAGTTCTTTCAAGAGTTTCAGCAGGTCTGCCGGTCAGTTTAATTACAGTTTTGGAATACCAGGTGAATTAATGAGACTTTGACAGTTGCTATATAATAAAACACTTATTTACTGAGACCTCGGGAAAACAGTCTGTTACGACTAATGTCCCCTTTCTTGACTTTATCAGGACGCTGGGGGTATGATGACTCTAACTGACGTCTATTGTAGATTTAACCGAGCAAGAGGAATGGAGGTGAGCTAAACATTTAACCTTTTTAATATATACAACTAAATTAATTATAATAACTTCGTCCTCTGAAGTTCGAAATTTACAATCGCAAAACCTCTGCATGTAAGCACGAAAAGAGCAATGGACGTATTTATGTACATTTCTTAACACTTCTATTTGTTTGTAGCATTTTGCACAACACAACTTCCATGCTGCATGGCCACAAATATGTTAGCCTGAACTCAGACGTACGTTTTACTGCCTTAAAATTCCGGTTGCCCCCAGCATCCCCCCCCCCCCCCGCAAATTTTTAGGCAGCGAAACGTACGTCTGTGCTCAGACTACCTATTGATATACAGCTAATTCAATTGGTTGTCCTCTGAAAACTGCAAAACTTCGACCTCTAAGCGAAAAAAGCACAATGGGCGTGTTTATTATTAAGAGATTGTTTATGCATGCAGGTCAGCACATACTGTATGCAAGTGAATTTAATTCCCAAAGGAGTTAAGCATGTCTCACAAACAACTTTCTTTAACGTTAAAAATCCATTGAAGTAGGTTAGACGAGCAAATAAAATAGGCCGAGGCCAAAACGGCTTGTGAGACGTAGCAACCATAACTACGGTGTGTCGAGCTATGTGTATATACAGCTAATTCAGTTAGGGTTGTCCTTTCAAACTCAAAACCTCGATCTCTAAGCATGCATACAGTATACATACTGTATGCATGCCCATCGTGCTTTACGAGCTTACAGGTCGAGGTTTTGAGTTTGAAAGGACAACCCTAATTGAATTAGCTGTATACACTTTCTAAAACATCAACCTTTTAATGTATCTTACACACACAATTGCTCATTTACTGTACGTACTTGACGTATAGTTTCATACATTCTCCACTAATGTGTGAACGCTAGTTCTGCACTGAACGCTATAAGTATGTATTACTTCTGCATCACAGATTATCTGTAATTATAGGACGAGGTTGAGCTGAATATTGAGAAAGCCGCAGGCTGTGGCTGATACCACAAACTGAGGCCTTGAAAATTCTTGATATCACGCGAAAACCGAATTTCTATAACAAAGACGTACAAACATGACTTTACATGCACGTAATGTCTTTAACGATAATTTTCAGCTTGTTTCTCCAGAGGATTTAGTCAACGCATCTCGACAATTCGAGTCTCTTAATCTTCCTTTAAGGTAACTACAGTATATGTGAAGTTGTGTATATTTTATTTTGTAAAAGATCGGTTGCCTTGATGGTTTACATCAATGGCTGCAATGTTTTACCCGTTGATTAGGTTGGTAAGATGATTAAATTTGGTCTCGTAGAACCAATGTTATGGCTGTTTTGAAAATAAAGTCTGGTTCACGCAATGGACCTTTGAAATCATGCATCAGTTGTGTTATTTATATTAGAGAGATTCAGATTTGACTTTCACTACAGCTGCTGCTACCATTAAGGGCATTAACCAATCAGATGCGTTTGGTATATCCAATTAGCCAATCAGATTCGTACAAAGCCAGTGAGAAGTAATGGTAGCGGAAGTCATATCTGAACCTTTCTATTGATAAGTTTGATGACCTCTTATACTATAACAGTGCATGCATGATTATACTGAACAAATTTTAATAATTTTAACGTCAACATTCATCTCTTATATTAAATTTTCGATGCCCACTTCTAATTATAGCTGTGTACACGTCATTTGACATGATCCATAATCGACTGTAAATAAAACAATGCACGCCATCTCCATCATTCAGTGCTAATAATATAATTAAGTAATATAGCAGATGACTATAGGACTGACTACAGTCTTAGAGTTCTCTGCTTGAACTGAGACTATAACAGCGAGTAAGTGCTTTATTTTAACTGAAGTTTAATTAAAGATGACGTTGTATGTTTTCTCAATTCACATTTTCTAGACTACGTTCATTTGATAGTGGAGTGTTGGTCATTCAGTCTTCAAATCATAGTGACGAAGAGGTTATTAGAGACACAAGGGAAAAGGTAAGTTATTGCTGCCGAGCGTCAGCGAGGCAGCACACTATTCTTGACGTGCTAGGGTTTCCCCAGAGTCCTTTCGACCCAGTCTTTCGCGTGACCTATGTATTGTCGAGATCTCGACTTGTGTCTGTCTGTCCATTTTTCCAGGGGAAATAATTAAGCTTCAGGGACATTTTTTAAATGAGGGGGGCGGGCAAATATAATTATATTTTGTATTGCGCACACTGCATGCTTTCAATTCTTCTCAAGATTTTACGAGCTTTTTAATATGGATGCAAATTAAACGATCTACAATATTTAGAATAATTCAGGTAAGGATGGTTTTATTTCTTTCTGTTGACATACATGAAAGCGTTGAACTTTTTAGTATTCGATAAAATATAACATACTGCCATAGTGTTTCATATGTGATTTGTACTTTAATAAAATATAGGAGTATTTCATGAGTTTATTAACAGCCCACTAGGCACTAGCTTAGCCACTAATTGATTGGTCAAAACAACATTTATAAGGTCATTCAATGTCCTCATACAAGGAGTCAAAGTGTACTAAATGCCTTTAGCTTTGTATGTTTGTGTAGCGGTTTGTCAAGGCGATAATTCTAGAATCTAGAGTTTAGCAGCGTGCTTATAAATCCCGGCAGCACTTTTTAGAGCTACAAATGTAGATTATTCTCAAGACATATATTAATATGTTAATTGGTCTGTTTTATTTTTATATATCCTCAAGATATGTTCATATATTAATCGTCTGTAGTGCATGACTACATTTCAGGGTATATTTTCTCAATCTGCTTACAATTTCTTTCCTGTTTAAATGTTATATAGTTTTACAATTCTGACTGAGTAAACAGAATAATATGGATGCATTGTAATCACTGATCTAATAGTAGACTATCAGATCAGTGATTATAATGTAATGGATGTCAAAAAGTTCATCTTAATTTTACTTGGGTGGATCTGTAAACACTGACAACAAAGTACTGTAATTGCATTGCAAAGATAGTCTAGATAGATCCAGCCACTCAGTTGTGCATATGGTTGTTATGAATTTCAGTGAAGCCGATACCAGACCCCCAGGTTTTTAAATGGCCTGAAATTGAAGAAAATTCACAGTCGAATAGGGTTAGGAGTAGGGTTAGGGTACTAAGTCATTGAACCGACAAAGACAGTTAATTAAGCAGTGACTCGTACAATTTACTCAGACTCGGATTTGACTCGGTAAACCGACAAGCTCCGAAATTGAATAAAATTCACAGTCGAATAGGGTAGGGTACGTTAGGGGTGGGGTTAGGATTAGGGCTCTAAGTCATTGAACTACAAAGACCACTAAACAGTGACTCGGATTTGACTCGGTTAATCGACAAACTCCTTTCTGGGCTTGTAAGTTTCAAGATTTTCTTGCGGGCATGCCCCCAAATCCCCAGGGTGCAGAGATTTCATCTCAGCACCAGCCCTCCCAATGGTAAAATTGTTGTGTGTTCCATAAGTTTCCATAGTAGGTAGTCACTAGTGACAATAACACCAGAAAGCTGTGGATTGAGAAGGGATTGCAATAACACCAGAAAGCTGCAGATTTACTTGCATTTTTCAGGTGTAGTTGAATCCCTCTCCATCCACAGGTTTCTGGTGTATACTCAGTCTGAATGTAAATGTTAAGGTTGCTATGAATAATGACAATTATTATTAATGTTAAAATCTGAATATTTTGACACTGGAAATGCAAACATGTGGTCATTGTTGTGTGCCTTCAGCAATGTGAATAAATCAAATGCTAAAACAAACCACTTTATGATTTTGAATCTTCTTCATTATGGTTTAATATTTGCAATCAGGGGGAATAACAACTTCTGGCCATACGGCAGCATTTCTCCCTTGCGATAGTAACTTCTAGTAATAAAGAGAAAAGTGACAAAGGAGTTCAGAAAAATTCATTTACTGATCATTCGTCGTCATAGTGATAGAATCCAGCTAAGATTTTGTACAGATTTTAAAAATTCAAAAATATGCACCGAAATATTTTTGTTGGAGCAGGTACCGTTTGGAGGGGGAGGGGGGGGGGAGAGAGCCTGCAGTAAAACCCTGCTTTTGTGATTAAACGCCCTAATTTCTGTCCGTTAGAATTAACCAACACAAATCCACCTGAAATATGGGAAATCCCGCACCGAAAGAAATGTAATGACTTGTCGCATCAAACAATTCTTGGCGTTGACCAATCAAATTCTACATACAAGAATTGAACATCATTTATTCACAAAAACCGGGTTCTAGTGCATGTCTCTTTTCCCGTTCCACTTACCACCCGTGCCCGCTCCAACGAGGGTCATTTACCCAGGTACACGATACCGAATTACTTTTCATATCAGATTGTCTATTTCAGTCTGATACAAAATTCATCCCATTTACGTTTTGGGTGGATCACGAGTTTCTCGCGTGGACTTAAAAGGCTGGAAAGCATAGCTTACCAGATAAACTTTTTTGTCAAAAGAACTCTAAGTACAGAATTACGTCTTGCATAAGTAACAAAGATGTTTTGAAACTGAAATCTATGCAGAGAATTAAAGTTACAGTTTTTAGAATGTTGCTCTTGGTTTAGTAGTGCCGGCTATTCAGAAGTTTACAGACAACAATCCAAACGAAAATTCCCCTATATAACAGAACATTACTCTGGCCTTACAATATTAAAATTATTAGGAAAATAAATTTAAATGTCTAAAGCTTGAAAGAGGAAAAAAATTGTGAAAGTGGAATGACAAAGCCAAATTACACGTCTCCCGAAACATGCCGGATTAATTTTCATATTACTTCAATGGCGAAGTGATTTGTTAGCGGTGGCGCGTACCGGATTGCCATGGTATCGTTTAAGTAAAAAGTATAAACCGAGAACGCGGGATATAAGTTATATATTTACCCAATGGGCCGCAGGGCCCGAGGGCAAATATATGACTTATATCCCAAGTTCGAGGTTTATATATAACAGATTTATTTTCTAGTTGAGGAGGTTTTCGAACAAGATTTCATCAATTTCAAAGACTATCTATAAAGATTTTTCGAATTTTATCGACAAGTTTAATCTAATTATTTATTCACGGGTTATAACCTGTATACATCCGCAGTACATCAAAGAAAACCGACTCAACTAGAAAATAAAGAGGGGTAAAAACTCCTTGAGATATTTACATTAGAAACAATTGAATAGAAAAATATCAAATTTATCGACAAACAATGAAGAGTTCCGAAACGCATGTCTGATATGGAAAATAATCCGGTTCGAGAATAATCAGGTGTCGTGTCATTGGGGCCTAATATTCGTGCTACCGGTTGTTTTTCTTAAACAGAACTTTTTTTTCATATTTTGTAGCTATTTTCAAATAAGTGCTTGACTGCAGATGAACTGTCAAAAATCTTAAGTCTGTCAGTTATGCTTGCTAAGGAAAGGTGAGAATATTAACGTTTAACCGAACTGTTCAAAAGAAGTGGCCATTACTAGTGCATTTTTTTAAACTGCTTTTAATGTGCTGAAATAATTTTGCTACTTTCAGCTCCATGTAATGACAGTATATAGGCAGAAGACTTTATTAGCGAACATTTGAAGCTGAATTGCGTAATACAGTACTTTCCAGATTAAAAATTTTAAGATACACTGTAAATATGGAAGTGTTACCACAACACCAAAATCGGTGCAAATTCTTGTAGTTGTGTGGACACCAATATGGTGTTAACTTACACTAAATTTGATGTCAATGCACATATTTTCAGTGTTAAGTGGCTCCATACAGTTTTTTGAAAAGTGGAAAAGACACATTTCAGACCAAAAAATGTTGTACATTGATATTTTTATAGAAGAATGAAACCAGATATCTTGTATAGAACAGTATTTTGAGAATCAGAAACTGTAACGGAAAAGTCCGTAACTGTGGTTACTATGCGACAATGACGTTTCAAAATGGCTGCTAATTTGGATTTGAAGTAGTTTAATTCGAAAACAACGTCGCGGTGACCCCCAATTTTTATTTTATTAAAAGTTTTTTTCTAGTATGAGCAATCATTAGGACAATTAGATCTACAGAATTTTTTAAAAATTGGCCTAATGATTACTCATACTAACAGATAACTTTTAATAAAATAAAACTTGGGGGTCACCGACATTGTTTTCAAATTAAATTAATTTTAACGCAAATTAGCAGCCATTTTGAAACGCGTGCGGAAATTGCTACCACATTTGGGCCGAAAATGGTAGCAATTTCCGCACGCAATACAAAAGTATACAAAATTTGCACACTTTGCAAGGCTGTATTTTCTGCATTTTACAACATTTCGCAGTCAAACTTTGCAGTTTTACTCATTTTAGTATGCTCTTTGTAGCTGTGGTGATTTATTTGCATCTCCTTGCCTAGTTTTAAAATTAGCCTATAATGAGAATTGTCTATTCATCGCCAATTATTATAATGTGTCCCAACAGGTTCAGGTTATGTTCATCATAAATCAAGCAAGTGGTCGTTACTATCAATGTTTAACTGTTCTCTTGCAGGTTACTTGTGACAGAGAAAGCTGGCAAAGCATGTCGGGATGATTCTGTTGAAGGTTCAAAATTTTATCCCAACTTTTTTCTCGAAACACCCGTTGAATGAAACTTTGTGAATGAATTAATTCCCCCAGAGGAAATCGACGAGAATTTTGATTAAAAGACGCTGTCGTTAGACCAGGGCACGTCGCCTGTGGTTATTATTGTAAAGAAAGAACGTACCTATGTTAATACCAGCATGATATTTTTATGATGTTCAAACTGAGTTTACCATATGTATAGTAATTGCAATTTCAATACTGTGCCAAAACGAATGACGAAATACACCCCTTACAATAAAAGCGGGTGTTTTGTCTTTATTTTTATGTTTGGAAGACCGTTTAATTTAAAAAAGTATTGTCGCCAATTGAAAAGCATGTCATGGCAATTTTACAAAATCGCTCAAGTCCTTGTAGTTTGCAATTGGCAAAATACAGTACCGTCGCTCATTCACGCTTTTTTGAGAGTATAAAAGTCTGACGTCTCGTGTACCAAATAAATCCAAATTGACAACCGCCCCCCCCCCCTAACGAAAACATTGCAATAAAACAATAGAAGTGGTGTCCAGTTATGCCGGTGTTTACAATAAAACTTGTATACACTTTAAAAAACTACTCTATTTGACCCCTAAGTGGGCTTAAATGCTTTAGCGATTTGATCGACCTTATTTCACTGTACAAGTTATTACAAATGTTCACTGCATGTATGGGAAGGTGCACTGGCCAGAAGTTGACATGTACAACGGAATATTAAAGTATTAAATATTAAATTTTCCGGAATATACCCTTTCGATAATTACGTCATTTGGCCTGGGAGCCTCGCTCTCATGAATCATTGAGAGCGAGGCTCCGAGATCAAAAAGTATGTGTGACGTATAATTATCGAAAGGGTGTATTTGGATGGAGACTCCAACTAATCTGCCGCAGGAGCGGCGTCACGACGTGCATGATTAAAATTCATTGAACCAGTGCATGACTAGACTGCGAGCGGTCCCTCCTATACATGACAATCTTGCAAGCAAAATCCTGAATCAACTGAGGTTTCTCTTGATATTACTACCAGACGTACCTGACAACACACAACAGAGCCATTATAAGCATCTTACTGAAAACTAGGGAGAGGAGATAATCATCAAAAGAGCTTTCTGATCAAAACTATTTGAACACGGTTTATCTCGGTACTAATTTCGATTTGTTCCCAGATATAGCAGTCGTGTAAAAATTAAATTACCAGTGTGAGGCATGATTGTCATTGTTTAATTAACACGCAGACTGAGTGGGAACACTATATATATGACTTACCTGAATAATTTTCAGATCAACATACAGTTATTATATTACAACCTTTTCAAAAATCTTGCCTCGTGCACAGCGTCGATAATGCAACAGCAGAGGCTGTTCTCAACTTCTCATCCAAACTATAGTAATGGACTCTTTTCTAACAACAGAATTAACTATAGCCATGCATATACATTTGCCAATTATAGACCTGAAACAAGGGGTATTTCTATCCTAGACTCGGGCCTTCTATTTTTAATTTCAGTGCTTTTTCTCACGAGAAGATTAGGTTACCAAATGCTAGCCCAAAATTGACCAAACTTGCCAAAGCCAGCAGAGTAAAAGGCCTAGAAAATTACTCTGATGGATGCCAAATGGCTTTTTTAAGCTATAACTAACTTTTTATTATAATTATAAACCTATACCACACCCATTTTCTATTGTTCTCGGTCGATTTTGGTTTCCGACTAAAGACCCGGTTCTGAAGGCCGAGCTGAAAATGTAAGACCCAGTATGGGTCTTACATTCAAATGCAAGACCCGTACCGGGTTTTACATTTTCAATTCAAGACCTGGCATAAGTCTAATTGAATTCGGGACTTGAATTTGCAACAAAACTCAAGCCCCACATCTCCTTTTCGACTAGAAAGCGCTGGTTAAGCATGCGCAGTATATCATTTTACATCCCACAAGCGAAAGAGCAGATATTAAGCAAATTTGACGGTTGATCCAGCTATTCCTCGTGACCGAATGATAGTTACTCTCACCTAATGGCAGAGTTTGACGGGCTCTCAGGTTACACGGCTGTTGTCTCTTTCTCGACTCAGAGACGTGCACATTAAAGCGTATGTAATGCGCATGTTACACCTTATTTCGTCCCACAACCGCAACCTCTCGAGGACAATAGAAAATGGGTGTGATAGGTATATAAACAACATCAAAACCTCATTTTAATCCTCTATTTAACGATCGATGCATCACATGGAATGGAATTAGACTACAGCCCCAAGTTAGATAAGTATTGCAACTTACTATAATAGGTCACTGCCCTCATCTGTTTATAAGGCAAACGATTTTATTTTCAATCTATATACTAATTCATTGTAATTGGCAACTATATAATTGCTCGAAATCTGATGAGCTTCAACCTATCCAGTATAAATATAAAACGTTAGGACAAAATCAGTTTGCAATTAAGGTATTTGAAATCAGTATTTTTCATTCATCTTTATTTTTTATTGTTGATTAGTTAAAATTTCTCGAATATTAAAGGCACAGTTCAGCCTGTTGAACGATGGTTTTTAAGGCGCATTTCAGCCCTGTTAATTGAAAAAACTAACTAGGAAAATCAATTAAGCATAATTCAAGATCACCAAACTTAATGTTTTTAACATTTTAAAACATTTATATTGTTAAAAACATCGAGTTTACTGGTTTTGAATTATGCTTAATTGATTTTCCTAGTTAGTTTTTTCAATTAAAAGGGCTCAAATGCGCCTTAAAAACCATCGTTCAAAAGGCTGAACTGTGCCTTTAAAACAGGCATGCAGAAGCCCACTCGCCAAACAGTGCACATGGAATATATTTTATCCCGCTTTAATAAAGTGCATTGTTTATAGTAGAATTTTAAAATTTTGCATGACGTATACATCAAATCATTTACGTAACTGCCTATCATGAATATGCATGCAGGGCTGTGTGATATTTTGCACGCGCGTAAAATAAATATCTTGCCAGCTAAAATAATCCAAATTTTAAAAATTGTATAAGTTTGTTTTCAACAGTCATTCGAAGAACATATCATTGTCCATTGAAACTGAAATTTGGCAAGGTAAATATTTCATTATTTTCAAACAACTATACAATACAATATTTATTGAACTCGAACGGTCTGTGGCAGCGCATGGCCAGTGACGACATCATAAAGCTGTGGATTGAGGGGGATGCCTAAACTTCGATGTTTCGAGCGAATGCCCTTCGTCGGGAAGTATATGATACTATATAAACGCCAAAGTGGCTTTTCAGAGCCAATTACTTGAAAAAAATATTCTGTAATATCCTGAATAAAGAAGTTATTAACTATAATATAGTTAATAATATCTAATTACTAATAGTATACTGTAAATATAATTGTCAACGACTTATAAACTGATATGAATGTTTTTTAAAAGATAATTTCGTAATTTATGTTTGTATGCAATACAGCAATTTTCGTCCAAGCACAAACCGCAAACATTTTCGCGCGTTTGTTTACGTTTGAAACGTGGCGTTTACCGTTGGAAACGGAATGTTTCACTGCTCATGTGACGAGTTATAGTGAAAAGCCTAATTCAGTTATTTTTCATGTTTTGATGTGCTTTCGTGTACTTTTCAGTATTTCCAAGCTCACGATATTGTAAGAGCGACCAAACTTGTTTATATTCATACTTTTTGTGACTAGAACGTATTATCATGGGCTGGAAAATATTGAAACGTGCACGGAGGCACATCAAAACATGGCAGTTGCGCCAAAAATAGCTTAAGGCTTTTCAATGTGACACGTCACATGAGCGGTGAAACATTTCAGTTTCCAACGGTAAACGCCCCGTTTCAAACGTAAACAAACGCGCGAAAATGTTTGCGGTTTGTGCTTGGACGAAAATTGCTGTATGCATGTGTGGATCGATACGGAATTGAAATGTTCGTTGGCCAGTTGTACTTAGTTGAAGTTTGACGTTTTTCAGTCATTTTGTATTACAAATGGGAAATTGATAATTGATCAGTTTGATCATCTGATTATCAATTTCCCGTTTGTAATACAAAATGACTGAAAAACGGCAAACTTCGCAAGGCTATATTATCCGCATTTTACAACATTTCGCAACGAAACTTCGGAATATTACTAATTTTGTGATGCTCTTTCAAGCTAGCTGTGATGAAATTTTTGTCCAGACTTGTCTAGATCAAAATTTCACTCGAAAGGAGAAAGGTATATTGACTCAAGCAGGGGTGGGGAAATTGAAGCCGTGCTTTGTAGGTATTGCCAGTCCATTTTACAATTTTTTTATTAATTTAAATTATACACTTTATATAAAGATCAATCTTACTCCTTTACTTTATTAAACCCGCGCGTCTGTTTTGACGAATCATAGACCTTATACTCCATGCCGTTATTATATACCATAGACGTAATCGTTCCAGTTTACTTCTAGTTGAATAGGTCACTCGAAAGTTTGCCGGCGAAATTTTATGGAAGTTCCTAATAGTAGTTTGGAGGTTACTGGCCTGTATTTAAGAAATAGAAAACGACTCGGGTGCGTTTATGGTGTGATAATGCACGCGGGGAATGTTGGGAGAATACGAGAGAAGCGTCACGTTACCAATGACCCGAGTGCATTGTCACACCATAAACGCACGAGACAAGTTTTTCTATTTCTTTTATAATATAAGTAGAAGATATTACATAGTAAACAATTTTACTCAAAAGATCGACTTTGAAATTCTCCTAACATTGAAATTCTCCTAACAATTCTCCTAAGCATTCTAAATAGTTGATGTTTGGAGGGACAACAAGTTATAACGAGTGAGCTATATATATATTAAAAGATGCTTTATTAAAATTGTTGTGTTTAGGGACTTTAGGAATGTAGGAAAACTTCCTAGATGCCATATTCGGCATATTGTTTATTTTTTGGCCCTCCAAACAAGCGACTAGACCCAGTCCTCTGCTCGATTGGGAAATGGATGCATGATGGAACGCGTTCCAATTAAGCACGCTTAGCAAAATGGCAACTTTTATTCCATATCACGTTATTATAATCAACCAATTAAATGACCAGAATTTAATAAGGTGTTATTTAAATCATACTAATTAACTCATACTAATACTAGAAAAATGTCTTAAAAACAGTTCGAATAAGATGAAATGAAAGCTAACTCTAATTTCTAACATTTCTAATTTCTAACATTCAACGACGATGTGAAACAGTGGTCTAACTTTTCAGGGGCATGCAGTACAACATACTGTCTGAACAACTTGTTTATATTTTACCTAATACCCTAGCCTAATACCATAATAGGCGGTTATTCGGCTGAAAAATCAATTTGCAGTAGATATTTGTGTGAATATGCGCCCTAGCTCCAGGAAGAGGTTTTTCCCCGTGAAAACTCTTTCATCGTTTAGGCAAAAGTTATGCAAATTAGACCACTGTGAAATACAAAGTTATAGATCTAACTAATGAAAAGTTAATATCCAAGTAATTAAAAACTTTACTAGTTTAATTAAAATAGCGCGGAGATTGATTGAAAGAATACCATGAAGAAAGAAATATAAGTGACGCTCAGTATGATACTCGAACTGCATTCTGGGCAAATGCGGACACATTTTGTGGCATCACATTTAAAAGAACACTCTCCACTTGTACAATTCTGAGTACATTTTTGGACTCCAGCGGCACATGCCATGGAACAATCCTTGGTACTACATGTCTGCATGCATGTTGTGGCATCACAGCTTAAGGAACAACTGTTGTTGGTGCAGGTTTGTTGGCAGGTTTCTGAATCACACATCATTTTTCCATAACCACTTTGGATACAAGATTTATTAGCTTGGCATAACATTTGATCACAATTCTCGTCAGTACAACTTTGAGTACATGTCTTCGTCGCATTGCATTTCAGGTGAGAACATTCCGTACACGTCTGGTAACAGGATTCAGCTTGGCACGATAAATTAGAACATGCAGTGCTACAAGCTTGGTTACAATCTTTACTATCATAACACGACAACGCGCAAGTCCCTGCCGTACAAGTCTGCGCACAATCACCGTAACTGCAGGAAAAATCGCATGCCGTGTTCGGCGTTACGCAAACTTGTCTACACACATCTTGACCTGCAGTCGCCGTGCCATTTGTACAAACAGCTGCAGAAGTGAAATTATTACAGCAAAATATGACAAGAACCAATAATGAAACTCCTGATGTGTAATTCATCTATATTTAAATGAGAAAATCATTTTTCAATTTATTGATGACGTAATTTATGTGATACAATAGAGCATCTTTATGTGAAAGACTGAAAGTAGATATTAATTAAATTAAGCTTGACAACAGAAAATACGCTTATGCCTAGTTTATTTGAAATAATGCTTTCAAAGCGAAATCACAAATGCATCCAAGGAAAGTGAAAGAAATGTTATCCGATTTAGTAAGATTTTAAAATCTCATTTACAAAAGCCGTTCTATCTTCAAATTAAACCGTTTAACATTTATTTATCGAGTGGATGCCCTAAATCCTAATTATGTTTACCCATAGTACTTTAATTAAATAGTTAAGGCTGGTCTAACGAGGATGAGAGTTGGCTGTCACACATTGTTACAGGGGTACCAAAGCTCCCCCCGAAAATAAATATCTCGAAAATACTGAATATTCCAGGAATTACACACTAAATAATAGTAACAGTTTTTACCGTATTTATAGACAGTAAAGGCATGGTAATTATTGAATGCGGCCAAAGTACAATTACATGTACGGAATATCATTTTTTATATAGTAGAGAGTAAGATACTGAAAAATACACAGTGAGATATATATTTTCCATATCTTCACTATAGTGAAGATATCGATCACGCATGCCAAAAAATATTACTATCAAAGCGGACATTTGCCTCTTTGACGCCCGCGCGTGCGTAATTGCAAGTAATTACGATGATGGCGGCTAGTGAGAAGTTTATAGGACTACAGAAGAAGGTTTAAAGCCGATATGGAGTTATATAAAACGCTCGTAAAAGTTTGTCAACCTCGAAATTGTGTGAAATACTCGGCCTTCAGGCATACATACATTATCTTTATGTTGTTGTTCATGAAAGTGTAACCCGCACACCAAAAGCGCAATGCGTCATTCATGTTCACGCGTATCACACTACAAACATATTACACTGCACAAAATACATTACTTATCTGCCTGTTGACTTATATACTGCTCTATTAAATGTATTAATTGACGAGGTATTGTGAATCATTATAAACGTCGCTTACAGCTGCGTCGCGCGACGATTTTTCGGGAATATACATGCTATATAATCATGTCATATAAAGATATAATACATACTTATTACTTATTGATAGTAATGTTAAAATTAATTACACTGTAAAAACTGATTGGTCGAAATGACCAAAAAAAATTGGTCACCTGGATGCATCTGAGAGAACCAATTAAAAATGGTCGTTTTAACCAATAAAATTAACCATTAATTAATTGGTCATTTCAACCAATAATAATTGGTTAATATAACCAAATATTTTTGGTTGTTTTGACCAATTAATAAAATGGTTAATTTTATTGGTTAAAACGACCATTTTAAATTGGTTCTCTCAGATGCATCCAGGTGACCAATTTTTTTTGGTCATTTCGACCAATTTTTTTTTGTCATTTCGACCAATTTAATGTCACAACCTATACACTGCATTAAAATGAAGAAAATTTGTGAGTCTTACATCACTGAACATGTATACATGGAATTTAATAAAAAATCTATCAATACAATATATAAGGCAATTAAATAAACTAGAGCTACCGGTACCTTAGAACTATGTGAGAGAAATTGCAAAGGAATACAATTACAACTGTTGTGCTGAGTGGTTATATTACTACCTGAAAAAAAAACAAGCAGAAACTCAACATTTCGAGCGAAGGTTCTTTGCTCAAAACGTTGAGTTTCTGGGTTTTTTTTTTCAGGTAGTAATATAACCACTCAGCACAGCAATTTCACATTGGTACTATCCACACTGGTGCTGGTACAGAGAGTTTTAATACAATTACAAGCCTGCCAGTATGAATTGAACCTGCTGCCCTGCAATTCTACTGCAGCCCTCTGACTTAAAGAGTCCTTTTGCCAAGATGTAACCATAACTTTCTGTATAATTATACCATGATGGTGGTGTCACTGGTAGTATATTAAATAAACTGGGATGACACTAGTATTGTATAAATGAACTCTTGGTTAGCTTGATGGAGTCTTGGCGCTTGGACTCTCAGGGCTTGATGGACTCTCGGCTGTTAAGCAACTGTTCAGAATCACAGGGCAACAGGTTCCATTCCCGGCACAGTACTTATTACATTAGTTATTGTTCAAAGTTTCCATCTACAGAAATGTGGCTTTAACCCATTGAGTGGCAACACTCTCTCCTTCATGAGTAAAATTGTCTAGCATTAGACAGAAAAAATAATAAGGTAGAGCCCATTGCCACATAAAAGGTTAACATTCTCTTCAATGTATAATATATACCTGTACTGCATGTAGTGTTGTCACTGCTCAATCAAGCATGTCATACAAGTCCATTAGTTAAAATTTAAAAGTACAAGCTTCATACCACAAGTCGGCAACTCCATTCCTTGTCAGGTTTGTTAATCCATAAACATACTCTCCAGCAAAAGAATAACATTTTCCAAATAGACTATGCAGTACTTAAAATGCCATTAATGATTATATATATTGCCACTTGTTTAGACAACTTGCCTTCTGCTGGGAAGCTTTTATTAATAACTTTTCTTTCAGGATCAGGATATATAATGAATCCATATTAAATACAATCTCTATTAAGAAAAAAATACATATTAAGGTTGATATATAATGGTAGCAAATTATTGATTGATTGACAATGAATTTCCTATTTTTGGTTAGTGTACAAAGCAAGAAATACAAAATTCAAATGCTTTCACTTGACATGTTTAATGTAAGGCTAGCATGCAATTGAAGTAACATCTGCATACAATACAACTATTCTCACTGGTAAAAGACTGTTTAAAATACTGGTGCATAACAACTGTTTTTTCCAAAATTCCTAAGTGAAAAATATCATTCTATATAATCCAGCAAGGTAGATTTAGTGGCTGTTTATATGAGATGATGGCACCTGTGTACCTGAGCTGGCCCAGTTTTGGTGAGATCCAGACTTTGTTATAATATTCTATATATTTCAACTTGTGTTTTACTT
>CACRXK020003684.1:12217-35054 GCA_902702795.2 Paramuricea clavata | reverse complement strand
TCACCTATGCCTGCGGTATGCCTGCGCTATCATTGTTTCCAGCTGTTTGCAGCATACATTATTTTGTGAATTATTTGGTTGAACTGTTAAACGACAATAGCCCGCCGACGGCCAACATACCGCAGGTATATGTGAACCAGGTTTATTGTATACTCAATTAATACTTGCGACACTAGCATTAATAATAATAATAATTATTATACATTGTAGTTGATAAAAGCAATTTGATTGGCTAAGAGCTTACAGTTAAATCACGCAACATACACACAATTCAGTTATCTGCAAGCAGATAACTGAATTTTGTGTAGTTTGCGTGAGGTTGAATGAGTGTACATTTCAAATAAGTGTACATTTCAATTTTCAAATGAATGTATATTTCATAATTGTAACGTTTACTTTAACAAGTAAATATTTTAATACGTTAACATCTTAACGATAATATGTTTCTTCTATATTTGTAATTAATTTACAGTCAATTTCAGCTGACTTTTCATCATAAGATTCCGAACTTCGTTCCGAACTTCGCAAATTCGTTGCGAAGTTCAAAAGTTCATAATGAAATTCACAGACAGGTTTGTAAACAAAGCCTCTGATTGGCTATTAAATCAAACCAGCCAATCAAATGCCCAGTTTACAAACCTGTTTGTGAATTTCATTACAAACTTTTGAACTTGGCAACGAATTTGCGAAGTTCGGAACGAAGTTCGGAATCTTACGATGAAAAGTCAGCTGAAATTGACTGTAACTGTTGGACTTCCGGAGACTTGTTTATAGAAACGTTTTACTTGAACAGCTTTGCCAGAAATCATATTGAATATAACGCTTACCGAGACCTTGATAATTTTGCATATCACAAAAAAAATTAAATTATTAAAATACTATGTTTATTATTCTTCAAATGTATAATAAAACAAACAATTATTGAATTCGGTTTTTGCGATATGCAAAATTATCAAGGTCTCGGTAAGCGTTATCAGCCTCGCCTTCGGCTCGGCTGATAACGCTTACCTCGACCTTGATAATTCCGCATATCACAAAGACCTCATCCAATAATTGTTAATTATAATTTGTAATAATTACAAATATACATCAATAGTACTCATCGATTGGCCTTTATGCTAAAATTGACCAAAGTAAACACTTTTCTTTCAGTTAATAATTAAAATTAATACTACCACTTTGACTCAGTTTTACTTCCGCTTATTATTTGTTTACGTCTCGTAAACTTCAACCGTATTAGCCTACAAGATGATTATCAGAAGTATTTTATCTTCCTCCAAAAGGTAAACTTAAAGCGAAGAGAACGGCAGTAAAACTACCGTGCAAAAATCAAAGAACAGACAATTAAAATATCACAGTCTCGCGTTTCACAATTTACAGTTCATAGATATAGATCCCTCATGTATAATTGGCTATATAAATCACTTGTTCTAAAAAAATATGCACAAACTTGCTCATTTATTATAAGTAATAGTCTCTAAATTCCTAACACATTTGCTAGAGTGTAATCTAATAATTGTTTGTGCTGCTAACTTGTAATTTTTGCCCTTTTAACATTGTATTATAGTTCGTGATGTCGGCGGCACGTTGCATTCAATAACTGTCAGGGTGCCTTGTGTCTTACGCGAAAATGTTGCGCAGTTTAATTTTTCCAAGGATTTTATTGCATAAGGAGTAAGAACAAAAGTTGCACTTTCGCCAGGTAAAAGTCTTAAAAAAAAATGCCATGTACCAGTGGATGATATTTACGTTCAAACTTCATTAATTTTCTGTTGATTGAAAATTAACCTAAATTTAGATGTCTGTGAAACTTGAAAGATTATATGAAATTCCACCAAAATATCATTCGCTGGGGGGAAATTAATCCTATTTCCTGCTCACGTTTTCAAAATTTTACAACACGAAGTGTTTAAAAAATTTGGGCCCTCTATAGTACTCTAACTAAAATGGCCGACGCGACACGGAGAACGTGGAAGACCAAGAAATTTTCGTCAATCAGGAGGAATATTCATTCGATTGAGCTGAAACTTTGACAGAACTAATATTTCATCTTGATCGTTATTCTGTGAAATTTTGAGCTAATTCAATTTTCGCCGTATGAAACTCGATATTCGATATTTACAGGGAGCCGCTCTTAATTTAATGACACTTACCGTGACTTTAGTCAGCCGTCTAGAAATAACGTAGAAACAGAGACGTAGCAAACGCTTTATTAATTGGAATAATTGTTGTCTTTGTTACTTCGCGATAAGTCATTTTACCCAATGGCATTTATCTTGTTGTTTATTGTAATGAACAGACTTGAAAAATTGGCGAAACATTTTATGAGCACCGCGTGTCAATAACAAATATATAAATATAATCTTTAATTCTTTTGCGTATCATTGTATCAAGGTCAAAAGTTCGCGCACAGTTGAACATGTCCAATCAGAACCGACTGTTTTTGCAGCTCTTGCAAGTGTAATACGATAGGAAATTAGGGGCTCCAATGCTTATGCGTAGATATTTAATATAAGTGTTTTAATACTGAAGAATTACGTACATTTTGCATAACTTTATTGGAGAACAAGGCACAACATTAATTTAATTTTTTTTTATTATTAAAAGCCATTTACCGAGGGGTAAAATTCCACTTTAACCGATTTGTTTTACCGACCGCTGTCATGGCTCTTGCCATTACCGAATAACTTCGCGTTTTACCGACTACCTCACTAAAACTGGGGGGGGTGTCACACCCCACACCCCCCCCCGCACGCTACGCCCCTGTGCATGGTGGTTACACCCATAGATATCGTTACACCATTATTAAATCATGATGAAACATTACTGTTGTTGTGAAATTTAAATAATATAAAAAGTTATTCTTGTTAATTTTGATATTGGGTATATTTGTATTTAATGGAGGTTAAGTCATTCTTTAAAGCATGAATGACCCCATTCTTCAAACATTCTAAATAGCAAACTACCACAGGTCTAATTAGTGCTAGGTTTGATTATCAGGTAATCATTTATTTAAAACTTGTGATGATATACTGTACAGGGTGTCCCAAAAAAAAGTGACATTATAGAAATTATCATATTGTTATAATTTGAATGCCCTAGCATTAAGTTGATCCCACAGGTGCATCACTCGTGCCTGTTAGCTCAGCTGATAGCTCACCGATCAAACATGTTTGATACGTGAGAAAAGGTTGCACGAGGCAAAAAACTCAGTAAAATGTACCCGCACACGGTGAGCTATCGGCTGAGCTAACAGGCACGAGTAACTTTTTGCTCAGCAGATAGCTCTCGTGTGCGGCAGGCTTTAGCACTCTGTTGGTTCCCACGAGTGCATAAATGATTGACACAAGTAAATTTTATGCATAAAGAAACTATTTAAGAAGCTGCTTTGAATTCCCAACAGCAGAAAATCGCGCACTTTACAAGGAGATGTTCTTAACTAAATTTTAATACATGCACCTTGTCAATATTTTAGGCATCATTACGTTCAGCTTTTTGGTAGGGCATTCAATTTTAACAATAAGTGATTTCAATAGTTTTCGGGTTTTTTGGGACACCTGTAATTTAGGGCGAAACTTTCTTTTTGTGTAGTGTTTAGTTAAAACAAGTACAGCAATGTTGATTTAATAGTCTGTTTTAATAGTATACAGTACAGTGTATATAGTGTGTGTCATTTTTGTATACAAGTGCATTTTGTTGTCTGTGGTGAATCTTGTAAATATAGTAGCGATTGATACACCGGGTGGAAAGCGTAATTTAAAAATGAAAATTAAAGCCCAGCAAATGACTTTCAGACAAGACATAACAAAATATAAAATTTATTGGCTAACGTTTCGTTGTATTGTTCACAACATCTTCAGAGCAATTAAACTTATTTACAAGCGTGTATTATATATATATACAAATAGTTTCAAACGGTTACAGTATTCAGATAAGCGAATGAGAGGAATTATGAAAAACAACCTGTCATTAAAAGCAATAGTATTAGTAAATTAAAGAAATAATGGTTAGTAATTAGAGACCTAGCAAAGCATTAAAAAAGGTCAAGAGGAGTTGACCTAATGTTAGCATTTAAAGTAGGATTAAGCTTGGATATGAAAAGGCTTTCGTGAATGAGTAAATCTGCTTCAGAACTATCAGTGGAAAGGATTTTAAAATCAGAGGGTGAAATTTGATGTTTAGTGGTATGGACATGAGCGAGTATGCCTGACATGGTTGAAACAGAACGTTTCTTTCCAGTCAGAGGTGAAACACCCATGTGTTCAGAGATACGCTTGTAAATATAGATAAATAAATGCTTGCCCATGCACGTTTGCACACTTATAGCTATACTATCAAAAAGCAGAGGCTCTGCGTGTATGCTACCCATTTCTTTAAAATTCTAAAAATTTCGAACCACGTACGAGAAGACATTGTCATTGACCTGACTAGAAGACATTGTGCTAAAATTCAATTCAAAACTAATTTTTATCTTGCAATGTATTACAGCTCGAACGGGCAAACCCAGGCCCCGCTTTTGCATATTTTTTATGTTTTTGAACTAAGCCAAAATCAATCAGCAGCAGATTATTTTGACTAAACATTTTCCGGTTATGAACTTATGACATAGCCATACATAGGGTTAATAACCATATAGCTAAGAAATATCCGACGTTGGTGATTAGTTTTGACTTAGTTTGAAAACATTAAAAATACGCCACTGTATTATCCCAGTACATGTTTTTTTTTTAAATTTTTGGCCAGTGGCGTAGCCACGGGGGAGGGGGGGACGAGTCCCCCCACTCTCCTTCAGAACCACCTTCGAGATATGTTTAAATCCGTTAAGAAACTGGGGGTACAACGGTTCCGATTTCATGTCCAGCTTATTATTATCGGTAGATGAACCGGGCGGAAATCGTAATCTTAAGATAAATGTTAATGCCCAGCATAAAATACGTAAAGGAGCTATAACAAAAATGTAGTTTAAAATATTTATTAGAAAGCTAACGTTTCGTCTTTAACTTAAGACATCTTCAGATGAATGACATACAAAGTGGAAAACACAGAAATATGAATAAATTACAACTATTTACAAGATATTATATTACAAAAGTAGAAAGAGGAATGGATCAGAGTAGAAGTAGAGGGACCGAACTGCCTTGTAAGTTGAGAGAGGGTTTGAGTGTGTTAATGAGAAGACTTTCTCGAATGAGGAGTCCGTCTGGAGAAGAGCTACAAGAAATAATCTTAAAATCATTAAGAGAGGCGGAGTGACCAGTGCTATAAAAATGGGAAAGGATACTAGACATGGTCGGATTGCTGCTTTTACTGCCTGTTAGAGGAGAAACACCCAAGTGTTCAGATACTCGCGTGTGTGCAAGTGACGGACCTTTTGGCCCAAATACGTTGCGGAACAGCAACGACACGTGAAGGAATACACAACACAAGATCTTAAAACGTTAGGCCAATTTTGTCCTTAAAGGTGAAGAGTTGAGACAAACGTAAAGTTGGACGAAAAACGAATCTAATATTAAGAGGCCGAGGAACAAAGACGAGAGATTTGGGTGCGAATTTGAAGAGCGTGAGCGCCAGTATATGGAAGAGAGAAATATAGGACTTTCTTAGGAGCAGAATGAACAGCTAGTTTGGGTTGAGACATATTTTCTAAAAATGTTAGTACGCAGCGATCAAAAAGACGGATAACAATTCTTATTAAGAATTTGGCGGTATAGTTCTAACTGAGCGTGAAAGTTCTCATAATTGGAGCAAAGACTAAAGAAACTGCGTCACTTGCAAACACGAGTATCTGAACACTTGGGTGTTTCTTCTCTAACATGCAGGCAGTAAAAGCAGCAACCGACCATGTCTAGTATCCTTTCCCATTTTTATAGCACTGGTCACTCCGCCTCTCTTAATGATTTTAAGATTATTTCTTGTAGCTCTTCTCCAGACGGACTCCTCATTCGAGAAAGTCTTCTCATTAACAAACTCAAACCCTCTCTCAACTTACAAGGCAGTTCGGTCCCTCTACTTCTACTCTGATCCATTCCTCTTTCTACTTTTGTAATATAATATCTTGTAAATAGTGATGTAATTTATTCATATTTCCGTGTTTTCCGCTTTGTATGTCATTGCTCTGAAGATGTCTTAAGTTAAAGACGAAACGTTAGCTTTCTAATAAGTATTTTAAACTACATTTTTGTTATGGCTCTTTTACGTATTTTATGCTGGGCATTAATATTTATCTTAAGATTATTATTATCGATCTAATAACTGAAGTCGCAGGCATTCTTGACCGAATTATGATGTTATAATCTTCTGAATTTTGTAAATTATCACCCCAAAATGCACGAAATAGTGTTTCAGAGGCTCTGAATTTCAAAATTTCCCAGGGGAAGCATGCGCCTCGGACCCCCCTACAGTGTTCGCGCCTTTGACGCTCAACTTTCCCCACACACACACACACACACACACACACACACACACACACACACACACACACACACACACACACACACACACACACACACACACACACACACTTTGTAAACCGGCCTGCATGGCTACACCACCGTTTTTAGGATGTAAGGCCATGTAACCTTAACTAAACAAAACTATAATCCAAAATTTTAACATAATGCATAATTTAAACTAATAACCCAAAATTTTAACACATTTAATACTCTTCAGTGAACTGCATTAGCCTATATCTAATGAAGTTTGGCACTCATTCTAAAACTATAAGTTCCATATTTTAAAGTCTGAAGTCTCAGCTGTTATAATTTGAAGTCTGAAGTCCCTACCCGGATTTCCATTAACTCTCACTGTCTTACACTGATAACTGTTTCATATGTCGTTTATTAGGAAGAACATATTAATACAATAATATCACATGGATTTCAATTCCGTTGTTGTTCCGAGTTGGCAGCATTTATAGTTGAAAAATTTCTTCTTCGGATCCATTCTGCTGTTCCTCATCAAAAGCTACTTGGCTGCCATTGACACCAATGGGGCCTATGGGACGAACAATAAAATGATCAATTGGAACTCAGGTATGCTTATACAGTGTACATAAAAAAGGTATAATACTATAATCCAACTTCTAATCAGCATGTTCGCGTGCGTTATAGGTATAGAGTTTATCGGGAAAATATTTAGACGACAAGAAAATTCAGGCTTTCAACTGTCCAATGATACCTTTTTGGTATAAGAGAAAATGACCAAATACGGATCGAATAAAAATTGCCGGTACGTGGAAATTGCATTGCAGTAAATTGGGTTTTTTTATTTTCTTCTGCACTGCTTTAATGATCCACATAGGTGGAAAAAAATGTGATTTCAATCGGCTCGCATTTGGTCATTTTTGCTTGAAATAATACAAGGAAGTTACAGTCATTCGAAAGCTAAAACCCTAATCTTTATTAACATATTGCGATTGTTCCTGTAACTCGTAAAAGGGTCAAATAGCGCCATGCATATAGGCCGGGGGGAAAGATGGCATATTGCACTTGTCATATATTCGAAACGAGTTTGGTGACCCCAACTTTTTTTTCTGTTTTTACTGTGAGCATATCATAACCTTCACCCCTGGGAGTTTCAGCAAATTGTCATTTCCAGAACAATTACTGATAAATCACCTTAATTCACTGACGGAGGTATGTAATCTAATGGTGATTCCACTGGATATAGACTAAATTTTGGCAAGAATAACGAAATCCAACAGGCAACATCGCAGCTAGAAAGAGTGTCTCAGAGTAAAACTGCAAATATTGGTTGCTAAATGTTGTAAAATGAAGAAAATATAGCCCTGTGTAATTCGCAAATTTCGTATATATTTCGTCTATGGCTGGAATCGTCCATTCAACATCGAGATTTTTTGGCATCTCGCTCGATAGAACTAACAGTTGAAGGGTTTTGTAGATGGAAATTGCGAGGGAAACATTATATACAATTTTAGAGCTGCTCAGCTCCTATTTAGCTATATAATCTTCCGATCGACATTTCCACTGTGTAAAAAATCCCTTCAACCTAAGTAAGTCTCCGGAGTCGGCCTAGCTTTAGTTATAGAATACTTCGAAGGAGCACGAACTACGAACTTAGTCACCTTGTCCAATTTTGCTCAACATCATGCCAAGTTTCGCGTCAGGGCCATGCAAGGCGCTCTTGGACACAGTTAGTCTGGGTTTAATCTTGGCGCGAAGTCTGGTAACTAGCTTCATTTCTGCGGAGGAAGTATGGAACAACTTGGCAGCCTTGCTTGACAGCGGTGGTAGTGGCAATCGTGCGACACTCTTTAGTTGACTAACTGACATGGCTAAATGAAGTAGAATGTAATGTAATGTAATGAAAGAGACAATTATTGGGTTGTTGCAGACGATAAGGAACGTAGCGAACGAGGAGAGGGGTGTACACTATATTACACACTATATTGCTTTTAAATAACGCAAAAAGTCATTTACGGTGTTTTACCTAAAATCACTGAAAATATTGCTACTTACAGAAATTTAATTACAGAAATTTAAAAGAAATTTAAGTAGTTTAAGGGCGTAAATAAAGTAAAGTTGAATAATGTGTACGCTTTAGCTTGTATAACAATGTATTCTAAGTAATTTTGTTTTCTGAAAGCTGCAGATTGGTACGGATACAACTGCCCGAAAAATACAAGGAGAACTTCCACGTCTCGAGCGAAGGCCTAACATCGAGCTACTAATTATAACTTCCCCCGACGAAGGACCTAATTCGTTCGAAACGTAGAACTATTCTCCTTGTCGACGGCCGGCCAAAACTTGAAAATGTACAAAAATATTTGTTTGATGGCATTTTCTGTTACAAGCTGCCAACTGATATTTTCATTGAGTATGGACATTAATGAACAAGACTATATATGTTGGCAACTCTGATTTTGGCCTTATAGGCGAATATTTTAGAATTTTAGAATTTTGCCTATTAATTACCACGTTGAGAAAAAATGCAAAATATCAAGTTCACTTTTAACAAAAATAAGCTATACCTTTAACCATTAGAAAGTTTGCAACAAAGTATATATAAGACATTTAAGCTAGTAGCATATTTTCTTTGGCGATGTTGAATTAACGCACAAAATGCGCTAATTTATGCTTTTAGCTACGATTTTGCCAACTTTGAGCTCCTTTAATTCAAAACCTGCTTAATTAAAAATTCGCATTACATTCTAGTCTTGCTTAAAATGCCTTACAATCCTTTACGTGGTAGTAACTATAGTGACAAACCTTTAATTTGTCCGTAGGCAACATTACGTGGGTCCACATATTCGGCGCATACGCAACCAGGTTGATTATTCAAATCAAGAAAATCTCTGGATCGATACGGTGTGGATGTCATTAACCCAGCTTGCGTGAGGAAATATGTATTGAACTTGTGCGCGTTGCTTTGCTTCTGCCAGTCCCACCAGATCTTATCAACGAAGCCATGATGCAGGAAAAACTCGGGAGACGTTGCGGAATTTGGAATGCACATTATGCCACCGATACGGCAATGAACAAGATCGTGGAATTGGATTCGCAACATTTGTTCGAAATTTAAGAAGTCTTCGGGGTTGGAATTTGACGATATCAGATTCTGAACTGCAATTGCGTCTGGGGCTGTACTTGTAAAGTTTCGCCTCAAGCATCCTCCCCCGGCGCTAGCTGGAAGTGACCACACCCCCTGTTTGAATGGGCCAGTGTTCACACAGCTCCCCCCTGGCACTCCATTCCCACCGAAGCCGCCCGCAACTGTGTTCCAAATCGAACTCGAGAAAGGGTTAGCCCCGACCAAACTCCAGTCCCAATAAGGAACGGTGACGCGACAATCGATTTGTTGTAGAAGATTTTCGTATTGTAATATGTACCAACGATGCCACGGTAGGAAAAAGTCTATATCGTGAATACCACTGAAGAAGATTGTTTTGTGTAGTGTCAGAAGGGTGTCATATTGGGGCTTGTAAGCTGGATTGGTCGAAGCTGTCTTAACAGTGTTGATGTAGCGAACGCGTTCAGTGTAGGACATGTCTGTAAATTCTCTTCGAAGGCGACAACATTTGACCAGTTTTCCGTCTTGGCATCTGCATCTTCTTCCACATTCATCGTAGACTGTCTGACCATTGTAGCACTTCTTGAAGAGATCTGTATTAGAAATGTTCAGTATATTAGTAGCCATTTTTTCAATTAAATGACGAAGAAATGTGTATTTTTTTCCAAATAATCACCTATGAAATTATACTAAAACAATTATTCACCTCAGGCTCGGTGATTATCCTGAATATAAAAACCTCGACTTCGTCTCTGTTTTTATTCACCGATAATAATTGTTTAGTATTCTTGGGTTTCACTACGGCATTATGCAGTGGATCTTACGTGGGTCAACCTCAAATGTATTGATGCTTATACTGTACTGGAGTGAGAAAATGATACAAAGGTCTATGTATTTGCGACCAAACACAAGGCCAATACATAAAACGAACAATCAACTCACTCTGGGAACCGTATTTTGTTTTAGAGTTACCCCCCCCCCCCTCCCGTCACTTTTGTGACGTCATGATATGAAACCCAAGAATTGGCCTAATTTATGATGCGTTTGGTCGAACTTGGGCAAAGAACTGGCGCCAATTCACCAGTGAGCTCTATATATATACCTGGAGAAAGAGCTTCAATCATTCGGCCTGTGAGAAGAGTGAAACTAAGGTGGCTGGAATTCGCATCCAAAATGAATTAATGTCGTAATTTCATGTAGCTAATTTCATTCCAGCTACTTTCATTTTTTCTAACGGATTATATCGCTGATTAAGTTATCAATTTATATATAAAACTATAGGATTATTCTTTAAATCCAAGTCAGAACTCAAAATTTTGGCACGCTCCTTGTAGGCTGGTGCTAAATGCGCTGACAAAATTAAAGGACTGGCACTTGGAAGTAAATATACCGAGGTAAATATACTAGGATTTTCCAAGTTAACCTAAACAGGTTCCTGTGTTCGTGATGCTTACCTGCAGGAAAGTGGGCTAAACAGGCCCTTAAATGGATTCTTATTTTAAGAAAGAAGCGACTCATTTTCAGTAGGTGAAGTAGGTGTGGTACTATGATTTATACAAATTATGCACACATTATCTAACAATCCATGATGCTGGAAAACATGCATTGCTTACGTTCACTATATAGTTGAGATTGTCATGTAATATTTTCACTGAAGAAATACACTTTTTTGTTGTTGTGTCCATATAGACATGTTATTGTCATTTCCAGGGTTCTGGGTCATTCTCATTACTTTGTGAAAAGCCTATTTTCTTAGTTTAGACTGAAAATATAGCTTAAACAGGTTCTTATTTAAGGAGGGTCTTCTTAAATGACTTCCTTTTTCCTTCTGATAAAAAACTACTTTTCAAATTATGCACATTTTATCTAACAGTTCATGATGCTGGAGAACATTGCCTACAGTCATGTAGTATTTTCACTGAAGAAATACGATTGTCTGTTGTTGTGTTCATATACGGTAGACATGTTATTTATCTGAATGAAATTTCTGGGGTTTATTTTCATTACTTTGTGAAGAGCTTATTTTCTTTCGTTTATTAAATTTTTAATTTTGACTAAATTTGGTAAAATAAGAACCTGCTCTGAAATTCTGGCCTGAACAGGTTCTTATTTAAAGGTGGTCAAAATAAATCTTTTTAGTTGAACAGGCTCGTAAATTATCCGTTCTTATATGCGGGGTTTTACTGTATATGTAGAGCTCTCTGTAACTCGCCTCCTCTAATGGCATAAATGACTTGATTCAAAACTGCATAATTTGCGATGTGAAACACATGGTTTGGTGATGTCGCAATTGCCAACAGTTCGCTCTGTCGGATCATGTACGTAACTCCTAAAGCAAACATAATCACTCCAGCACTTTTCAACTGTCCTGCAGGGATCCCTGGAGTGACCCCGCGGTTGGATCTGCCATCTGTTAGAAGAAAAACCACTTTTTTGGCACCACTTCTCGCTCCGGCTGCCGCGTTGAAGATAAGACTGTTACGAACATATTGTAGGGCAGTGCCTGTTGCTGTTCCGCCGCCGGTGTAGCTAGTGAAATAAAAGTAACTTTGAACTTTACAAAAATACCTGTAAGGAAAGTATATATATACATATATATATATATATATATATATATATATATATATATATATATATATATATATATAAAATATGTGTTGAGAATGATATATGAGTAGAGTGCTCGATATACCGAAGTATAGAGCTAATAAAGATAAAGATAAAATAAATAAAATATAAATAAAAAAATCTAAAAAATAAATAAATATTGTAGGGCAGTGCCAAAAAAAAAATCTTGAATAAATCTTGAATAAACTTTATGAAGTTATCTTTTGTTATCTTAAAATGTTTCAATTTCTCGCTACTTTAAGTTTCATGCCACTATTTGTGGAAATCTTTAGGCGATTAAATTCAGTTCGTTATAATGGCGTGATCTATAGTTTGCTGACGTGCACCGTCATTATTCGCACGGCGTTCAAAATTTCCCGCCCAAAATTTCTCGCGATGTCGGCATTTTGCGAATATCTCGGGTCTTTTGTTCAGTGTTAAATGTTTGTTTGCATCCATTATGCAGAGTTTTTCTTCAATGCAGAGATTGCAACGCTTTGCACCAGATGAGTATGCGCCTGCCCGCTTCAGAATTGACCATTTTAGGTTGTAATCTTTATTATTACTCTTTAGCCCCGAGATGTACTTTGACAGCTCTGTATCGCTTTTATATCTTTGAAGTTTGAAGGATTTCTTATGATTTCCATATCGTTCTTTGAAAGTAGTCGCCGTCATTCCTATATACTCTTTTATGACACCGTCGTTGGGTGATGTAACTTGGGCCTTGTAGATAATGTTTTTAGATTTACAGTTCTTCTTAATAGGGCATTCACTCGGGTTATTACAGTTGCAATTATCTGATGTTGGTGGGGTAGTTGTGGGTTTTGACAGGATGCAATTGTTGTGGAGAGATATAACGCTCTTTACATTAGGCATGCAGCTATAGCTAACTTTGACTGCATGTGTTACGGTTGAATATTTTGTGCAAAGGATTTGTAGGTGGGAAGAGTTTATCTAGAAGCTGTAGGAAATTCCGCGCGATGTTGGTTTTAACGGATTTGCTGAACGGGAGGTTGTACCAGATAATGTTTCTTTGGCGCCTTCGTTTCGTAGATGGTGGGGAAGAAGGGCTGTATGGTGAATATTCCAAAGAAACATTGTAATTGCTGTGTTTAAGTGCGCTTTCGTAGAAAGGTTTGCATTTATCGAAGGATTGTTGGTCAGATGAAAGGGAAGAGATTCTAATGTTAATTGAGACAGGAATTTGCTTTAGAATGGATGGTGGATGGTTAGATCGGCTGTCAACGTAAAGTGGTTGGTTGTTTGGCTTTCTGTACGGTGCAAATTTTTCATTTTCCAAATTTAGCGTAATATCCAGAAAGTTGACGACTTGATTGTTAACCTGAGCAGTTATCTTCAAACTAATTTGACCGAATATGTCATGTAACATCTTTCTTGCTTTGTCCGCCTTTCTTCCATTAACGCTTCAATTAATGCAAGGCCATCGTCGCGGTATAGCTCAACATTTTCTTTACCAAACTTCTCCGCAAGCTTACTCAGAACGAACAAACCAACCAATTCGCAGATCTCCGCTCTCTCAAAGCTGCCCATCGTTACATCAAATAATGAATCGCTACTTCGTTTTGTCCAAGCTGTATCGCCGTTAAACAAGAGTGATTTTCGCGCATGTTTGATTATGGAAATATCTTCTTCCGGGATTGTTGTTAAAGTTGTAGCCCAAACGATGGCGCGGTCAAGGAGGTCTTCTGTGATGGAAGGATAAAATTCAACTATGTCAAACGATAAAAATGTATTGTTGGGTTCAGGGGCGGATCTAGGGTAAGTCCAATCAGTCGCGTGACTGACGTATTTTTTGCAAAGAAATAATTAATTTATTATTTCGAAATTTGAGTAATTAATTCCCGAATATAATATGAAATTCATATCATAGTCCAGTATACGTCTTTACGAGCTCAGTTTTGAATAAATATATGCTTTATCTAGAGCAGCGGTAAAACGCAAGAATCTCGCAGAATCGGGTGGTCGTTATGCTCATTTGATTGGTCGAGAGGTCATTTGGACTTATCTCGACTGATCTGTGGGGTTGCCGGACTGATTTTCACTTTAAGGGAGTCTTTATAAGTCCATTTCGTTCCTTTGATTGGTCAATTTGAAAATATTGTGGGGTGGTCGGACTGAATTGCAACTTAAGAGAGTTTTTATGGGGTGGTCCGACTGATTTGCACTTTAAGGGAGTTTTTATCAGTCCATTTCCTTCATTTTGATTGGTCAATTTGAAATTATTGACAATTTCTATTGGTTTATTTTTTTGGACTGATTCGGACTTATTCGCGGCAGGGGATATCAGTCCTTGAAAATTGCGAAATTCATGCAAAGCAGTCTTTCACATTCCCGTATATGAAGGTTTTTCATAGTTGGGACAATTATTTTACGATGTCGAGTATTTATATGTACGCGGCCGATTTTACGAGACGATTTAACGGCTTTTAATAAACTTGAATTGTCTCTGAATGAGGATTATTGTGGGGCAGCTAAGATATCAAGCGAGCAGCTTTTATAATGTTGTTCTGTTCAACAACGAGAAGACACTAAGTTGGGACTTCTCTGCTACGTGCTTCACAATAAATCACAAAGATCATGGTCGTAATTTAGATCACAAAGATCATGGTCGTAAGTGGTAAAGCCAAAGGGAAAGTGTGCACTGCTATAATGTATGAAAATATCCAAAATTATGAAACAGAAATGAATATATTGCAATGTTGCAGGAATATAATTGCAGGTTACCCGTAAAGGAGCAACTAGCTCTGTGGGTTAAACCGGTCATGTGACAAAGATTGTAAAATAAAATAAATAAATAAATGTATCTTGTATGATAAATGCGAAGTTGAAATATAACACGCTTTAATACATTTTTACACGCAATCGACTTGCAACTTACAATGCGCTTTCGAGCTTTCCTGCTGTATTTATAATTTATAAATGCATTGCCCATTATAAAAAGGGCCAGAATAGAGCATTGGCGGGTTAAAACAATATAATTTGGATGATTTGCATTGCATGAAAGATTTGCGATGAATATCGTTATAATATACAAGTGATATTTATAGCATATTTTAATTCATTGAATAAAAAATGCATTTTACAAAGTATAATTGAAATATTACTCTTTATTTTGCTTGAGAATTTTGATTCACAAACAGCGAGTTATATTGGATCGGCCATTGGTATCATATCACTTCAATTTGCGAAGGATTTCATGAGCCAAACTCAAAGGCTATTGAAAGTTGAAACTACATGATGTGTTTTGTAATATGACACTCCGTTAGTAAATCTATTTCCGAGGACTGGGAGAAGGCACGTTTGTGAGATCATAAAAAAAGCATGTGCTTGATGTACTTTATCATCTTTGGAATTCTGCAAAATCTCACCGCCAAAACGCTTGAAATCGCATTTCAGAGACTCTAGATTTCAAAATTTTCCGGGGGGCATGCAGCATGTCTCACGCCTTCGGCGTTCGACTTATGTATGAAAAATCCTAGATCCGCACCTGGTTGGGTTTTCCTTCGATGTTCTGGAACCAGTCAATAACAGACGTGGAGTTTTTCCATTGGTTAACTTTTATGGCTGATTGGATGTTATTGTTGATATTATCAAGGACGACTTCGCTTACTTTTCCAAGTTCACTCTTTGATGGATTAATCAGGCAGCATTTTACATTGGAAGGGAAGTTTTCTTTATGATCTTTTATTGTAATGAAGGCGTTACGTTTAGCCATGACATCAACACGGTTTCTGATGGAGAGATTGTTAGTAATGTCCCGTATCTCCTCGTTAATATCATCTGTTATCTTGCTATTACCAATTTTATAAGTTTTTGTAATGTTCTCTGTCAGTAGTTTTTTTATAAGATTCTGGATTAGTCTCATAAACATTAGTTGTCTTGTCAGCGAATACGAAAACGTTTTTGGAAGACTTAACATTTTTGATGTCTTCATTAACTTGTTTAAAGAAAGGATCATTCACATTTCGGAACGAAACGTCTGATATCAACTTAACGAGGTCTTCTTCAAATCCTTTCATTTATTTAACTGGTGGCCCGCACTTCTTAGATGGTAAACCAAACTTTCCGCCTTTCTCCGTACAACTGTTTCCATTTAGGTAAAAATTAGCTTTCCACCTCATACGATGCACTACGCTTTCAGTTTTAAAGTTTGGTTTACCATATAAGAAATGCGGGCCACCAGTTAAAGAAATGAAAGGATTTGAAGAAGACCTCATTAAGTTGATATCAGACGTTTCGTTCCGAAATGTGAATGATCCTTTCCTTAAACAAGTTAATGAAGACATCAAAAATGTTAATTCTTCCAAAAACGTTTTCGTATTTGCTGACAAGACAACTAATGTTTATGAGACTAATCCAGAATCTTATAAAAAACTACTGACAGAGAACATTACAAAAACTTATAAAATTGGTAATAGCAAGATAACAGATGATATTAACGAGGAGCTACGGGACATTACTAACAATCTCTCCATAAGAAACCGTGTTGATGTTATGGCTAAACGTAACGCCTTCGTTACAATAGAAGATCATAAAGAAAACTTCCCTTCCAATGTAAAATGCCGCCTGATTAAGAGTGAACTTGGAAAAGTAAGCAAAGTCATCCTTGATAATATCAACAATAACATCCGATCAGCCATAAAAGTTAACCAATGGAAAAACTCCACGTCTGTTATTGACTGGTTCCAGAACATCGAAGGAAAACCCAACCATACATTTTTATCGTTTGACATATATATTGAATTTTATCCTTCCATCACAGAAGACCTCCTTGACCGCGCCATCGTTTGGGCTACAACTTTAACAACAATCCCGGAAGAAGATATTTCCATAATCAAACATGTGCGAAAATCACTCTTGTTTAACGGCGATACAGCTTGGACAAAACGAAGTAGCGATTCATTATTTGATGTAACGATGGGCAGCTTTGATGGAGCGGAGATATGCGAATTGGTTGGTTTGTTCGTTCTGAGTAAGCTCGCGGAGAAGTTTGGTAAAGAAAATGTTGGGCTATACCGCGACGATCGCCTTGCATTAATTGAAGGCGTTAATGGAAGAAAGGCGGACAAAGCAAGAAAGATGTTACATGACATATTTGGTCAAATTGGTTTGAAGATAACTGCTCAGGTTAACAATCAAGTCATCAACTTTCTGGATATTACGCTAAATTTGGAAAATGAAAAATTTGCACCGTACAGAAAGCCAAACAACCAACCACTTTACGTTGACAGCCGATCTAACCATCCACCATCCATTCTAAAAACATTCTAAAAAGAAAATCACTGCCGAAGTAAAGTTGAACGTTGTAAATTTTTTAGATGTCATATTCGACCTAATCAACGCAAAACACAAACCATACAGGAAACCCAATGACGATCCATGGTACATCAACAGGCACTCAAACGATCCACAAAGCATTACAAGACAATTACCTACGGCTATCAACAAACGCATTGCACTTTTCTCATCGGACGAACAAACATTTAAGGAATCTACACCGATTTACCAGAAGACTAAAGTTACTTAGACATAGTAACTTTGATCACGAATTTACGTACACTCAGGATGCACCGCAATGGACACGTAGGAATAGGCAACGCAACATAATTTGGTTCAACCCACCATTTAGTAAGAGTGTTAACACGAACATAGGACGGGAACTCTTAAGTTTAATTGACAAACACTTCCCACTACAGCAGAAACTACACAAGATTTTCAACAGAAACACTTTAAAAGTAAGCTACAGTTGCATGAACAACGTTAAGTCTATAATCACCAAACACAACGCACATATAATTATAGGAACAGTCAATCACAGAATACGAAAACTGACAACTGTAACTGCGACAACAAAAGCACTTGCACACTACCGAAACAATGTATGACCAACAACATTGTTTACAAAGCCACAGTCACAACGAACAACACTAAACACTACATTGGTATGACAACGACTATACATTTAAGGAACATTACGCTAACCACACTTCATCTTTTCGTCAATTTTAAAACATGCTATTTCATACACAGGGGGGTCAAAACGGTGCAATTTATGTTTGGAAGAAAATTTTGCATTTTGAAAGACATAAACAGAGACAATTTACTCAATAAAAGAAGCGACATTTTCGGCAAATGTCGTCACAAAAACCGGTTTCGAGTAAAAAAGGTCGTTAACAAAACTTAATGATCCAAGCATGTATTGTTTCGCCTAAGCATTGTTCCGCCTAAGCATTGTTTCGCCTAAGCATTGTTTCGCCTACACGCATTCCGCACATTCTTTCGATAGCATAAAAGCAACCTTCAATTTCGAAATTACTCACCATGCACCTGATTATACCTATACGGATGAAGCAGACTGTTGTGGTTTTTGAGGTAAAACGAAAAACTATATTACGCTCTATCTATATGGTATTGAGCACTATATATATAGCTTATAAGGTTTTGGTTTACGAAACACAAATAGTGCTCAATACCATATATAGATAGAACGTAACATAGTTTTTCGTTTTACCTCAAAAAACCTAGAATTACCTCCTGCATGCGTTCTCACATATTGCAAGCCTCGAATCGAGAAGAAGTTGGGCTACGCTTACTGAACTTCAGACAGTAATTCCCTTTCATTTACAACGCTACAGAACAGTTCTAGAAGAGTGCAGGAAAAAATCTTTTGTCGTTTCAACCGACTTGACTTTTGCTACAAGATTTGTTGCCGTCTTTATGTTTGTCAGAGTGAAAGGATGCCGACCGATGACCTTCCAGCATTTGACGGCCCGTATGTTTGAAAGCGCAAAAACAAACGCTGGAATGGTCGATCAAACCATTTTTAAAACGGCGCAAAGATACGGGTTCAATTCTCTTTACTTCGACGAGATGAGCTTGGAAATTGTCAATGATTACGTTCAATACGTGCGACCCCTGCTGAAACCACAATGTGAATATTTGCTTTTAAATCGAAGCGGTAGTCAATTTCAGAAGCTCACTGAGTTACTTAGCGTTCTCGTGTTTGAAGCGATAGGCAAGTACATTCACCCAACGAGGTACAGGCAGATTATCGAAACGGAGAGCGTAAACAATTTAGATTTGGAAGAACAACAATTGGTATCCGAGGACCAAAAACATAGCTCAAACGTGGCGAGAGTTGACTATCAGAAGCTGCGGTCTCGGGAAGTAGCGTTAAAGGGACGATCATGCATGGAAGAACTGCGCGGGGACCATGGCAGAGCAATGGACATTTCGGCGTACAGCAATTGAGACAGCAAAATTCCAACGGAATTCAAGTGAAAGACATGGAAACCGAAGGCGATGGTGAGACGGCGTCATCTCATACAAGCGAAGGGGAAATTGAAAACAACGATGAAACGCTACGAAAAAGCAGGGTTAAAGTCAGGTTTACACAAGGGGAGGACAATTATCTCAAAAAAACGATAGTAAAGTTTGGTATGCGCTGAACTGCAATTTTAAACTGCCCACTGTACAAGTTTGAACAATCCAGAGCACCGACAACATTACGAATGCGTGCGACAACACTTAAATTAATATAGACTCGAACTGTAGTTGTTAAAATTATATAAACTTATTGTTGTTAACAAAACTGTGTTGAAAAAAATTTCAGCAGCTTAAGTGTATTTGAATGTGTTCTTCTATTAAAAATATTGTGCGCACTTATATGACACTAGCGACATATTGTGTGGAAAATGTAAGTTGTGAGACAACATAAATCAGGGGAAAATTTCATGAAAATACTTCTAGGCAAGCTTTCTGCAAATTAAACAAACACTGTCTTTATATTGATCAAAAACTTTTATTTGTAATACAAAAGAGCAGATGCATGCATATACCCACTAAACATTTTGCAACATACGTATTTGTACAAGCATCTATATTTATGTAGTAAGAGTATGTGTATAATATGGATATTATCTTGTGCATTTATGAAAATCCTATAGCTGCGTTTAGCTCTGAATGTTAGACAAATTGATGTAAGGCGAATAAATATTATTTAAACTTTATTAACTAATTAAACTATACATGTATATTACAAGTACCTAACATAAAAAAAACCAGTTTCGTGGCTTGCTTAATATATATATATATATATATATATTTCAAATTGAAAATAAATTTTATTAAACTTCAAACAAACAAATACATGTTGTAAAGATAAAGATACGTTTCGGGGCACAGCCCCTTCGTCAGAAACGAGATAAGTTCAAATCCATGTCCTTAAATACTTTTGGCCCAATCCTAATTAACATACACTAATAATATATATAGACTTGCATTAATATTCCTCCCTCAAATTTAATCCCAGTGGTACATATGTATTCAATTTTTCAATCCAAAAACTTTCCCTCTCTGTAGGTTTATTAACATCCGTGATATCAATAATCTGTGCTTTAAAATCATTAAGACCTGAATGGCCCTCCTCAAAAAAATGTTCATACAAATGTTGACCACATAAACCTCTTTGGCCCTTAGAAAATCTATTAAGCGAACTCTTGTGGTTATTAAATCTAAGACGAAATGACGTTACCGTATTGCCCACGTATTGTTTATTACATTTTCCGCAAGTAATTAAATAAACCACCCCCTGAGAGTTACAATCAAAGTGATGGTTAATGTGAAACGTGCGCTGTTGTACTGTACTTTGAAAAGTATCCGCTACCACGATGGAATCGCAAACCTTGCACTTTTTCTCCCCACATTTAACCATTCCTCTAGCTGCAACCTCAAGCTTATACAATTTAGCCCGAACAAAGTGGTCTTTAAGGTTTTTGGATCTCCTAAAACACACCATAGGTGGCTCTGGCATGACACTTAGGAACTTGCTAGATAAGCCTACAATATTTTGCAATTCCCTAAAAATTCCATAAATTTCCCGCAATGCTGGGTGATAATCTATGATAAAGGTACTCTTATTATTTTCTCTTCTAGTTTGCTCACTTCCCCGTTTAAATAATGCCGACCGATCCAAAAACCTTACCCTCTTAAACTGACTCTCTACAAATTCGCTATTATAGCCCCTTTTAACCAGAAACCCTTTCAATTCCTGAAGCCTACTCTCAAAAACCTTATCTGAATGGTAAATCCGCTTAAGACGCAATGCCTGTCCACAGGGAATTCCCCTCTTAACATGTGGAGGATGGCAGGACTTAAAATTTAAATACTGATGTGCATCAGTGGGTTTACTATACACGTCAGTACAAAAAAAAACATTATCCAATCCTACCGACACGTGAAGAAAAGAAATCCTATGATAACTTATATCCCATGTATACTTGATATTTTCGTGAAAAGAATTCAAACGAAGCAAAAAATAATTTAACTCCTCCTCCGAATGAAGCCAAATCACAAAAATATCATCCAGAAAAAGCCACCATACCCACGGTTTTAACTCACACGTCTCCAAAAATTTTTCTTCCAAGTAGCCCATAAATATATTTGCAAAACCTGTTGCGAACTTGGTCCCTATGGCTGTCCCCAATTTTTGGCGGAAGATTTTTTCATCAAATTCAAAATAGTTGTTTTCTAAGATAAGCCTTGCCAAAGAAACCAAGTCCTCAACCGGTAGCTCCCACTCAGCCCTATTAAAAGCTCCCAGAAGCGCTTCCAACCCTTCCTCGTGTGGTATATGGAGGGTACAAGCCGATCACATCTATAGTACACAAAATAGCAGTAGATGGAATGTGTCCCAAACTCTCTAATTTTTTAAGAAAATCAGAAGTATCCTTAATAACAGATGATACATTACACACTAGAGGTTGTATATGAAAGTCCAAAAATTCCGATATTCTTTCAGTGGCCGTACCGCAATTAGAAATAACCGGCCGTCCTGGTACATTCTCCAAACGCTTATGAATTTTAGGCAACAAGTAAAATTTTCCTAATCGGGGTTTGGAAACCACTAGATATTTTCTATTGGCCAAAGATATATATCCTTTATACACCAAAGGATCCAACGTTTTTTCTACTAAAGAATTAACCGTATCCAAGGGATCTGACTCAGTAACCTCATATACCTGCTGATCATTAAGGTGATTATAAGCTTCATCGTTCTACTTCAGTAGGACACCACGCTGATTTTTCCCTAAATTGTCTAAATGTTTGCCCCTCTTGTTCCATACCGATTTTGGAAAGAAAAAATGCCTTACATTTTAGCTTTCTACCAAATTCCTTAATATCTCTTTTAACAGATGAAATATCTAATTCAATCGGGGTGGGACAAAACTTTAGACCCCTTGAAAGTAGCGAAACCTCAGCCTGCGTCAAAACTCTACTTGAGATATTTATTACATTATCAGAGACAAATTTACTTTGTTCGTTGTTGCATTCATCATTTAACTATTTCGCTCGAAAAACATGCATTAGTTTCACCTGACTGATTTTCCTGAACCACACCGCCTTCATTTATGTTGTCTGTCTGTCTGTCTGTCTGTCTGTCTGTCTGTCTGTCTGTCTGTCTGTCTGTCTGTCTGTCTGTCTGTCTGTCTGTCTGTCTGTCTATCTGTCTGTCTGTCTATCTATCTATCTATCTATCTATCTATCTATCTATCTATCTATCTATCTATCTATCTATCTATCTATCTATCTATCTATCTATCTATCTGTCTGTCTGTCTGTCTGTCTATCTATCTATCTATCTATCTATCTATCTATCTGTCTGTCTGTCTGTCTGTCTGTC